>WBNM01036401.1:40150-73028 GCA_013399055.1 Ramphastos sulfuratus | reverse complement strand
TTTTTTATTCATCAGGCTTACCTAGAGGCAGGTAACTAATAATATACTGAAGTGAAGACTGTGGAAAGCAGAGAACTTGGGTCACAATCACAAAATGTCACATTTAGGATTTGTGAAAAGTTTCTTGGGGAAGTTAAGTTCCCAACTGACAAGTGAAGTGAAGAGTCAAAGAAGAAAAACCACTGCTTTTATCTTTACTTGGGTTCTGGAAACTGTGGTGCCAAAAGATCCACCTTCACAAGGTGCTTTTTAACCCCTCTTTCAGTAACTGTTTATTCAGAAAGCTAACTGAAAGTCATAAAGCTTGGTTGGACTTTGCCTCACAGGACTCCAGCAGTTCAGATAAGCTACCTGGTTTATAAAGGAGGACCACTCCTCCTACCAAGAAAGGTCAGAGCCATGAGCATTTTTATCAACACCATCTGACTCTGCCAGACACTAAGGAATTTCAAGTAAACAGGCAAATTAGTGCAAATTGTATTACTGAAATCAAAGGCAGTGCACGGCAACAGCAAAAAGAGTAAAACATCTAAAGCATTGGAACAAGGAAATGTTATGTAAAAAGAGGTGGAGTAAGAATAAAAGCAGAAATTAGCAGACAATAAAAATGGACTAAAATCCAAGCCTTATGTTTTTATTCAGGGCAAGCTGGCACTGAAGGCAGAGCAAGCTTTTTGTGAGAGAAAAGCCTTCTGATTTTAAGGAAGGGCTGAGAAGACCTTCACACAAGACAGGTCATATGCTGTCATTAAGCAACTTCACCAGCTCCAGGGCAAGCTGGAAGCAACCCTCCCATGGAAGGCAGGCTAGCTTGAATATAGGCCTGTTGCTGGGACATAAAGAACTCTCCCCCCTTAAAGACTCCACTAAAACAACTGCATTGTGGTGCCAAGTTGATCTGTTTGCCCAGACACAGCTCCCTGTGAGTTTCCAGGTAACTGGTGGGTGATACCTATCACCACACACTCTGCTCAGGCTGACTGGAGGATTACTACAGAGCTGCAGCAAGCTCACGTTGCTTGAATGGTTTGCTACCAAGAACCTGACACCTTCTTTCTACAGCCAGCATGATATAAACTTAAAATCCATCCCCACTATTTTGATTTTTGTTTTTAAAGATATCTTGTATGTAGATAAATAGGATATTACTCTACCTTTCAAAAGGTAGAGTAACAGGATCTACTTCATGGTTATATTCCTTACACACTCTGTCTGTGAAATACATGTAAGACACCAAAGCACATTAAAACAGCTTATAAAAACAGCCAGCTTAATAAAACAGCCACAATGCAGCATCCATCCAACTGTAATGCAGGAGCTGTATCCTTAAACACACCAACTTTCTGCCAGGTAATAGCTGAGATTTGGATATTGGTTTATGTGTAGCTAAAACTTAAAAGAAAAAGGGGAAGGGGAGAAAAGAAAAAAGAAAAGAAAAGAAAGGAAAAGGAAAAGAAAAAGGGGGAAGGGAGAAGGGAAAATAGAAGAAGAAAAAAAAAATTTCCCTTAAAATTCTATCCACTTTCCCACCACCACAGGCTTTAGGCAGCAGTAGGTATTGTATATCAAAGGTTATATGAATGAACAAGAACAGGTACACTTTGTCTTTCATCACAGTCTGGTCTGATGCAGCTACTTCTCACTATCTGCAGCTCTGTAGCTGCATAAATAATTGGTAACTACTGACAAGCCACTCAAAGCTACAGTAGCAAAACCCTGTATCAGTTAAAAAACCATTCAGAACATCAGAGACTTCTTTTGTATGTTTTTCTCACATCTCAGACAGATCTGTAAAGGTAAGTTGGAGAATAACATTTTGTGTTTAATGTGTAGGTTTGGAGCGGAGACATAAAATCTGAGAGCAGAGTTTGGTGATTTAGAGAGAGCAATTAAACATTTATTCTCCCACATGGCTTGAGGAAGAAGAAACAGTTTTTGTTGTTCTGATTTACATTCCCAGTGAATCTGAAAGCACCTTTTAGTTTGGGAAAAAGGAAAAAAAAAAAGAAGAAGAGAAGGAATTAAACATCTTTCAGTATTTATAAGCATCGTCTTACCTCACATCTCTCGGTGAGTTCTGTTTCTGGATGACTCTGGCAGGTATTCTAATGCAGAATCAGTTTCAGCAGTACATGCCATGACATCTTCTCTTTAAAACAAACCACTTTTTCTCTTTCCCTCAGACAAAGCACGTGGGCTAAGAGAGCTGTAGTGTCTCTGTTCAAAAGGCTCCACGGGCACTCAGAGGCTTGCTTTCTACTGTACGCAAGTTAAAGCTGAGTAGGGAAGGCATTTTTCCTGTCCCGGAAATCAGCATAACCAAAACCAATGCTGAGCTAATGAGAAATGTTTCTTCCATGTGTTCAGTTTGGCAGCCACTGCAAGTCATATCAAGGAAGCACGTGATGTTTATAAATACAATATGGCTCATGTTGTCATAACCTCTCGATGACAAGAAGAGCATTCGAAAGAGCAGACAGCAAAACAGCAGGGAAGAGGAGATTTGTATCGTTTGGAAGGTCTCTATCAGATAATAGAGGTATTAGTGTTTGCTTGAAATTTTTCCTTCTTTCTTTTTTTTTTTTTTTTCCCTTCCCAAAAGAAAACAAAGTTTTCCAGTCAGAGAATCAGCAAGGCAAGCACACGGCAGCCTAGAGAACTGCTGACCTGGAGGCATCCTAGCACCAAGCTGCATTCACCCCATTTATTGTTTGAATTACTCTCCAATAAATACTTTGTCTCTAAGTATTTCTACATACTTCAAGAAGCTGGGTTTTTTTTTTCTTTTATTGTTCTTTTTTTTTTTTCAGACAGTGTGCAATGAAAAAAAACCCATTCAGCCATAGTATGGAATGAAGGAATTAGCTCTTGGCAGCACTTGCAGATTTGATGTTGACTGAGGTGAAGACCACAACCAATGCAATGAAAAGAGGTCTAAGGGCTGGATATATGGTTATGGATATAAGGTACAGGCACCTTAAGAGCAGAGAATGATGATCCTGCTTTTGCTATCTCTCTGTCTTCCCTGCAAGCCAGCACTGAATTTCAGGTTCCTTGAGTGTTTCAATTTTTTAGGGAGTTGTTTGTGGGTTTTGAGCACTTCTAGGGTTTTTTTTTTAAGTTCACAAATTGCATCTAACCCTAGAGAGCTAAAATATTGGCAACTTGCTAGCCTGGCACTTCCAGGGGGTAAATGAAAAGTGGATGACTTCTAGGGAATAAATCACAACTATTCAGCACAACAGATGAACCCTGACTTATCTAATGTCCATCTCATTTGACCGTAGACCTCATTTTAACTCTTCCCCTCTCATCCTGGCAGCCCAGGAGCATATTCACCTTTCTGCCATTCTAACTGCCAGAAAATCATAGAATGGTAAGGTTGGAAGGGACCTCAAGGATCATCTAGTTCCAACCCCCTGCCATAGGCAGGGACACCTCCCACTAGCACAGGTCACTCAAGGCCTCCTCCAACCTGGCCTTGAACACCTCCAGGAAGGGAGTAGCCACAACCTCCCTGGGCAACCTGTGCCAGTGTCTCACCACCCTCACTGCAAACAACTTCCTCCTAACATCCAGTTTCAATCTCCCCTCTGCCAGTTTAAACCCATTGCCCCTTGTCCTGGCATTGCAAGACCTTGTCAATAGTCCCTCCCCAGCCTTCCTGTAGGCCCCCTTCAGATACTGGAAGGCTACTCTAAGGTCTCCTGGAAGCCTTCTCTTCTCCAGACTGAAGAAAATGGGGAGTTTCCAGGTGCCCCCCACACCCCCAACTCAACTCTGACTCAATTTATTGTTTTTTTAATTGGAGAACAGCTCTAAAAAATAAATACATCTCAAAGACCTGAAAGCACAGCTGAGTTCAGCAGCAGCCACAAGAAGCATCCTGTGGGTATTCTGGCCTCCCCCACCCAGCAGAGGTCTGGGGTGATGTGCTGAGCTGCTAAGCAGAAACATGGTAGTTCTGGGATGACTTACACAAAAGTGTAACACACAGGCTGCAGGGCAGGTGGTTGGGAAGGGAAAGATTGCCAAGCTAAACAGCCTCCAGTTTGTTATGAGGTAAAAATTCCTTCCCAATTCTCAAAATTGACAGACAGATGAAGCTCAAAGCAAACTGCTGCATAAACCAACATCATTAGTATCTAGCTGAGGCACCAGAAATTCAGGCAAGTTGCAGTAGCAGAAGGGGGAGATGATAATATAGGATTCTGCCCCTTTTAGCCACACTAGGAAAGGAGGGTGTAGGAAAAGAGGACATAAAACAGGCTGTGCATGTTCAGTGGGGGGAACAACTTCCACTTGGAGTCACCAGGGGCTTAGAGGAACAGTCCCATAATAAAAGGAACTGTCACACTTCCAAGGAAATTCAATTCATTCAGCTGTATAAGAAATTTCTAAGATCATGGAATAGTTTGGGTTGGAAAAGGTCGTTAAGATCATCCAGTTCCACCCACCCTGCATAAGAGGGAACACCTTCCACTAGATAATGTTGCTCAAGGCCCTGTCCAACCTGGCCTTAAACACCTCCAGGGAGGGAGCATCCACAACCTCCCTGGGCAACCTGTTCCAGTGTCTCACCACCCTCACTGCAAAGAATTTCTTCCTAATCTCCAGTCTAAATCTGCCCTCCTCAAATTTCAATCCATTCCCTCTCACCCTATCACTACAAGTCCTTGCCAAATGTCCCTCTCCGGCTTTCTTGCTGGCTCCCTTCAGGTACTGAAAGATGTCTATAAGGTCTCCCTGCTACAAGAACCCTGCTATTAGGTCTTCCATCAGCTCTTTAGTGTAACCTGTTGACATTTGATCTATGTACTACAGCTGAACACCAAGTGAGGCAACCTGGACACTATACCCAGCAAGTCTCTTTCCGTTCATGCACATGCAAATCACAAATGTTCATTGAAATGGCACAGACCAGTATGGTTGGGCACATGCATTTGCACTGGGATTCAAAGCACTGCTGGAGAGAATAAAAAGATCACCTGAACATTTGGGCACAAGACAGCATTTGTCAAAGGAGAGCATCATTGCACAGAGACCCAGAAAGTGCTGATAAATGTTATGGAGCACCTTCTGCACCTCCAACACAGTTTTGGCATCCTCAATGCAAGAAAGGCACTGAGGTGCTGGAGTGGGTCCAGAGAAGGGCAATGAAGCTGGTGAAGGTCTGGAGAACAGGGCTGGTGAGGAGTGGCTGAGAGAACTTAGGTTCTTTAGTCTGGAGAAGAGGAGGCTGAGGGGAGACCTCATCACTCTCTATGCCACCTTGAAAGGAGGTTGCAAAGAGGTGGGGGTCAGTCTCTTTTCCCAGCTATCAGGTGATAGAACAAAAGAAAACAGCCTCAAGTTGCATCAGGAGAGGTTTAGGTTAGATATTAGGAAAAATTTCTTTCCTACAAGAGTGGTCAGGCATTGGAACAGGCTGCCCAGGAGGTGGTGGAGTCAGTGTTCCTGGAGATGTTAAAAAACCATGCAGATCTGGCACTCCAGGACATGGTTTAGTGAGCATGGTGGTGTTGGGCTGATGGTTGGACTTCATCTTAGAGGTATTTTTCAGCTTTTATAACTCTATGATTCTACAAGGGATAAGTGAATACAAGGAACAACTGAATGAAATGCAGCAATGTGAAGGGTTTTTTCCCCAGAAGAGTAGCTGCTAGAGATTGTCAGTGTACATTTGGGAAAAGGAATAGTAGTAACTAAAAAAAAATAATTAAAAATGAAGAGCACAAACACAGATATTCAGTGAGATGGCAGCATGTGGCTACCTCTTACACCCAACAGCATTCAACATGGCAGAGCTGTCAAAGAAACCATGCTCTTCAGGACATAAATGGCCCCAGCACAGTATCACTAATTAAGAAAGAAAGGCACTCTGAAAGGTTTCAAGAGAAACTGTCCTTTAGAGCTTGCAAAACCCCTTTCTCAAACAACTCATTCAGAAAAATGCATGACACAGGAAGAAGATGAGGAAAATTAGAATGGTTGGACCTGAAAGCTGAGCAGTCTGATAGCAGAAATGCACAGCCCCCCCCACCTCCAACTCCTCAGGCACGTTGTGACTCTTCTTGTCCATATGGATACTACTTAATACTTCAAGAGCTACTGCCAATTCTTATACAGGTCTCACATCTGTTTGGTAGTTAAAACAGGTGTCCAAGCTGGCAGCTAACATCATTTGCTGAGATTATTTTGGGCCTGTTACACGGAAATGATTATAAATCACATGAATAGAAGCCTGAACATCATCAAACACAGGGATAAATGTTCCAAAGGGATAAGAAGGCAAATGGTAGAAAACTCTGTAAGGGCAAAACTTCCGCAAACCTCAAAAGCCTGAAGCGTTAACTCACATGTGGCAGGACACACAACCACGCTCACAGCATCACCATGGAAAAATGTCTTTGCAATGGCTAATTCATGATGTTCTAAACATTGTTCTTTCAGCCAGCCTGACCATAAGCTGCTCTTATCATGATGCAGAGGACAGCCTTTACAAAAGTTACTCCCTGCCCCACACTGGAGTGAATTTAGCAGCCAGAGAGCAGACAAAATTGAACAGCGCCCATTTACCCAGTGCAGAGATGGACAAGAGGAGGGAAGAGAAGCAAAGGTTTTCCCACAATCTGTTGCTTCCCATGCAATACTAATACATATGTTGTACATGTTGCTCAGTTGCCCCTCACTTTCATCCCCTTTAATCTAGTTTGCTAGGCAAATAGGGATAGGTGATCCATCGACGGCTGTCTCCTATAGATAATCCATCGATGGTTGTCTCCTATAGATAATCCATTGATGGTTGTCTCCTATAGATAATCACAGGGTCACAGGATGTTAGAGGTTGGAAGTGACTTCCACAGATTGAATTCAACACCTCTGCCAGAGCAGGACCATAGGATCTTGTGCAGGTCGCACAGGAACACATCAACACAAGGCTGGAAAGTCTCCAGAGAAGGAGACTCCACAACCTCTATGAGGAGCCTGTTACAGTGACCCTTACAGTAAAGAAGTTCTTCATGTTGAGGTGGAACCTCCTGATGTAGTTTATACCCATTAGCCCTTGTCCTATCACAGGGTGCAACTGAGCAGAGTTTGTCCCCTCCTTCTTGACCCCCAGCCCTCAGATATTTATACACATTGATTAGATCCCCTCTAACTCTTCTCTTCACCAGACCATTTGATGGTTGATTCCAACTGATGGTTGTCTCCTGTGGACAATCCACTGATGGTTGTCTCCTGTGGACAATCCACTGATGGTTGTCTCCTGTAGACAATCCATTGATGGTTGTCTCCTCTGATCTACTAATCTGTGAATCTGGAGGCAAACCTCAACCAGATTTAACCAAAGGGTAGAAGCTATTAGACCACTCTACAAATGTTGCCAAACTAGAGATTTGTGAGAAGATCCTACAGCATTTCTGGTGAACAGGGGAGAAGCTGCAGTGTGTGCTCCAGCTGTGCAGAGCCCCAGAGGTTGTGCATCAGAGAGAGCATTATACAAGCCTCTTTTTTTGGGAGAAGCCTCAGCTGGGATCTAAATTTTGGCACACAAGGAGAAATACAACCAAAAGACACACATCTTCAAACAGACAGGTTTGATTGTTTCTGGAGCTCAAGAAATCACTTCTTCTTCATGCTCATCACTTTGAAGTGCAGAAGTTCACACAGATCAAAGAGAAGACTTTTTGCATGCTCCTCCACAAAGCCCCTGTGAACATCTTGGCTCTGCTTGAGCCTCTCAGACCAGAAAGAGGAGCAATTTGGCAATGCAAGGGAAAAGGCAAATGAGAAAATAGCAATTATGAGGGTCCATAGAATTTTCAAAAGGCATCCATAAAATATTCTGCCATGAAATCACCATTTCTGCAAAAGTCATCACCATGTCACCATTATTCACAGGATGTCAGGAGTTGGAAGGGACCTCTGGAGATCATTGAGTCCAACCCCCCTGGCAGAGCAGGATCATATAATCTATGGCAGGTTGCACAGAAACGCATCTAGAGGGGTCTTGAAAGTCTCCAGAGAAGGAGACTCCACAACCTCTCTGGGGAGCCTGTTCCAGTGCTCTGTGAACCTTACAGCCAAGAAGTTCTTCCTCATGTTGATATGGAACTTCCCATGCTGTAGTTTACATCCCATTGCCCCATGTCTTATCACAGGGCACAAGTGAGAAGAGGCTATTCCTTCCCTCTTGACAAAGAGAGATAACTCAACCATCATCAGGAGATACCAAGTGTGTCTATCTATTGTACAACACAGTATTTTAAAGTGAGCAACACAAGTTAGTAGAAGTTTTGCACAGAAGCTGCACTTGTGCCCACAACTACTGTGTTTAATACCTGGAGGAGGGATCTTTGGGTTTGTAGAATCATAGAATGGTAAGGCTGGACAGAATCTCAAAGCTCAGCCAGTTCCAACCCCCTGCCATAGGCAGGGACACCTCCCACTAGTACAGCTCACTCAAGGCCTTGTCCAACCTGGCCTTGAACACCTCCAGGGAGGGAGCAGCCACAACCTCCCTGGGCAACCTGTGCCAGTGCCTCACCACCCTCACTGCAAAGAGCTTCCTCCTAACATCCAGTTTCAATCTCCCCTCTGCCAGTTTAAACCCATTGCCCCTTGTCCTGTCATTGCAAGACCTTGTCAATAGTCCCTCCCCAGCCTTCCTGTAGCCCCTTTCACACACTGGAAGGCTACTATAAGGTCTTCTTGTAGCCTTCCCTTCTCCAGGCTGAAGAGCCCCAACTCTTGTAGCCTGTCCTCATAGGAGAGCTGCTTCAGTTTTGAATATCTGCAGTTAACAGAGTAGTTAACTCTATCTGAAAACTGGTTTGAAACACACAAATAAAAAGCAGAAACCTTCAGTATCTGCTGGACATGGAAGAACAACAGCATAGTACAGCTTGATAAAGCCACAGTGGAACTGCAAAGGTCATAAGGCACAATGATAGTTTGTCAAGCCTTCCAATGGCACACACCCTGCCACTGCTACAGGAATATAACTGGAACTGAAGAATTTCAGGATCTTAAAGAAGGGACTGAAAATCACATCAGCCCTTTGAAGCACCTTTATTTGCTCTCTCATGTTGTGTGTGTAGCAGTGTGAATAATCAAGTAATTAGAATTCTGACCTCTCAAAAAGACCATTTTATACTTGAAGTACACCAACGAGAAGTGGTTGGGAATGGTGCATGTGAACAAGCCATTGCCATCTTGCTAAAATAGTGAGGCCCTAAACTGTTAGAACAGCAGAAGTGCTCACGTGAAATGTTAATAACAAAGTGGTGAGACACGCTCAGAATTGGTAATAAAAGCAAGAAGCAAGTGTACAATTAAGCAAATCACTTCACAGCAAATTTTCCACACTGTTGGATCCACTTTGGATTCACACACCAAAGCCACAAAGCAGGTAGGACAGCAGTGGCTTTCCTTTCTGGCCTCATCGAGCTCATTTGGTTGTACTGTTTCTTGGGGGCAAACCTAGGGTGGGTGGGGAGGAGAGGGCTAAGAAGATGATTAAGGAGCTGGAGCACTGCCCTGTGAGGAGAGGCTGAGGGACCTGGGGCTGTTTGGTCTGGAGAATCATAGAATCATAGAATGGTAGGGTTGGAAGTGACCTCAAGGATCATCTAGTTCCAACCCCCTGCCATAGGCAGGGNGAAAATAGCAATTATGAGGGTCCACAGAATTTTCAAAAGGCATCCATAAAATATTCTGCCATGAAATCACCATTTCTGCAAAAGTCATCACCATGTCACCATTATTCACAGGATGTCAGGAGTTGGAAGGGACCTCTGGAGATCATTGAGTCCAACCCCCCTGGCAGAGCAGGATCATATAATCTATGGCAGGTTGCACAGAAACGCATCTAGAGGGGTCTTGAAAGTCTCCAGAGAAGGAGACTCCACAACCTCTCTGGGGAGCCTGTTCCAGTGCTCTGTTAACCTTACAGCCAAGAAGTTCTTCCTCATGTTGATATGGAACTTCCCATGCTGTAGTTTACATCCCATTGCCCCATGTCTTATCACAGGGCACAAGTGAGAAGAGGCTATTCCTTCCCTCTTGACAAAGAGAGATAACTCAACCATCATCAGGAGATACCAAGTGTGTCTATCTATTGTACAACACAGTATTTTAAAGTGAGCAACACAAGTTAGTAGAAGTTTTGCACAGAAGCTGCACTTGTGCCCACAACTACTGTGTTTAATACCTGGAGGAGGGATCTTTGGGTTTGTAGAATCATAGAATGGTAAGGTTGGAAGGAACCTCAAAGCTCATACAGTTCCAACCCCCTGCCATAGGCAGGGACACCTCCCACTAGTACAGCTCACTCAAGGCCTTGTCCAACCTGGCCTTGAACACCTCCAGGGAGGGAGCAGCCACAACCTCCCTGGGCAACCTGTGCCAGTGTCTCACCACCCTCACTGCAAAGAGCTTCCTCCTAACATCCAGTTTCAATCTCCCCTCTGCCAGTTTAAACCCATTGCCCCTTGTCCTGTCATTGCAAGACCTTGTCAATAGTCCCTCCCCAGCCTTCCTGTAGCCCCTTTCACACACTGGAAGGCTACTATAAGGTCTTCTTGTAGCCTTCCCTTCTCCAGGCTGAAGAGCCCCAACTCTTGTAGCCTGTCCTCATAGGAGAGCTGCTTCAGTTTTGAATATCTGCAGCTAACAGAGTAGTTAACTCTATCTGAAAACTGGTTTGAAACACACAAATAAAAAGCAGAAACCTTCAGTATCNTCATAGAATCATATAATGGTAGGGTTGGAAGTGACCTCAAGGATCATCTAGTTCCAACCCCCTGCCATAGGCAGGGACACCTCAGGGGACCTAATCAATGTTTATAAATATCTGGGGGCTGAAGGTCAAGAGGGAGGGGACAAACTCTGCTCAGTTGTGCCCTGTAATAGGACAAGGGCTAATGGGCATAAACTACAGCACAGGGAGTTCCACCTCAACATGAGGAAGAACTTCTTTACTGTAAGGGTCACAGAGCACTGGCACAGGCTGCCTAGAAAAGTCATAGAGTCTCCTTCTCTGGGGATTTTCAAGACCTTTCTGGATGTGTTCCTGTGTGACCTGAGCTGGATTCCATGGTCCTGCTCTGGCAGAGGGGTTGGGCTCAAAGACCTAAATAGGTCCCTTCCAACCCCTAACATTCTGTGAGGTAAGGTTGTGTATTCCCAGCACCACCACACCCTGCACCTTAGCTGTGGTGGAAGAGGTGCTGCAAGGTTGCAGCTCTTGCTGTCTCCACATCAAGGTGGGAGATCACAGTCCAGCAAAAGATAGAGACAGTGACAGAGAGAAATCAAAGATGTTTTAAATGCTTTCCTTATGGTTTTCCAATACAAAATGTTCACCTGAAAACACAAATGTACAGGCTCTCCTTCAGAACAGGGAGAAGATGTTAGAAAAAGACAAACCCAGTTGCACCACAACAGGTATTTATCAGAATTCCCTGTTTGAAATGGTCATTTCCAACGTGTTTTAATGGACTTCAAGCTAGGTACATCTGCTCAGCCACTGCAACCTGTCCCTTCTGAAGTACTGCTGGCATGCCATGCTTCACTGCAAAAGGTTTGAAAACACCAAATAAGAAGCTGTACAAACTCTGAGCACTGTTTGTGCCTTGAAATAAGTAATTCAAAGGCTGTGTTTTGATTCAGATGCTTTCATGCTAGCAAACAGGAACAAAACAGTTAATGCTGAGGGCAAGTAACTGGAAAAGCAATGTAGTTAAGAAACATTACAATAGGCATTATCAATTCCCACTTCCATACACCTCCCATATGCCCTAGGTTTTATAAGCCATTGTCCACATACCAGAATTCAAACATTTAACATAAAAGCTGGAGGAAAGAGGAGTACAAATGCAGCACTGTTACTTACCCTTATATCTCCATTTACAGCTCTGGAAGTGTGATTAAATGCATGTGCAGGATCTTTGTTGTAAACTTTAAGGAAAGATCGGTCTTGAATATTCCTGGAATCAAAAGAATCAGCAATGGTAACAGATGAAAAGTAGTTTTATATTTACTCTGCTGCCCAAAAAAGTCTCAGGTAACACAAATACAGCTAGGGCTGCAGCCTCTCCATAAGAAAAACTCAAATGCCATAACTTACAGCCAGACAAACAAACAAAAGCCTACTTTGATTCTCTTTCCCATGGGAAGTATCATTCTTTTGCTCCAGCTCCACACCCATAAAAATTAGATAGGGTAAAGTTTCTTTCAAGCTCCTGCCATAGAGTGAAAACACTTTGAAGACAATAGAGCTTCAGCATTTACACAGCACTCAAAAGGATTTAGTTAATATTTACATGTTTTATTGTGTGCTCAGCCTATGTGAGGGTTGGTGGGTTTGGTTTTTTGCTTCTCTGAGAGGCAAGACTATCAAAAGCAAAACAGTCTAACTGCGGTTATTCTGGAGGCAATTCTAATTATCAGCTGGTTCACGAACAGGAAAAAAAGAGAAATCCACAAAAGCTAAAAATTCACTAGCAGTTAAATCCTCCCTCTAAACTTTATCTATAGTAAAGACAGAGGTTTAAGGGGGGAAAAGAAAAAAAGGAATTGCAAAAATGAAACAAGCAAAAAGTTTCGATGAAAGGTGCGACAGAAATGGCTTAAATGGAAAGCTCTAAGAGAATAGTTTTGTTTAATTAGGACCCAACACTTTGTCATGGATTAGTTTGTTTTTCAGCTACTGCATTTAGGAAAGAGTTAGATGCCAGAAGTTTTCTGTTTCGTTTCAAAACCTACCTTCCAAAACCCCTTGTGGCTTAGACACTCGCCCTGAGTTCTGCTGATTTCTTGTGCATCTTTAATCGGTAGCAACGCTTCCAACCTACGCTCGCTTACATCCCTTCAAAGCTGTGATTCCTTCCATTTCCCAGGAGTGAGCTCTAGAGAATTTACTTACACATGTGACTGAATTCCTTTCCTCCAGGTGCAGCTACAAGCCTAGTGAACTGATCTTAATCGCTGGGATTATCATTTAAAAATGAAGGAAAGGATTCTTGGGCAGGTCCAATTTCTCTCTTACGATGTCATATTGCAATCAGTGATGGCTTTGAACGAGTAGCTAGTCAGAACTTGTGCTGCTGCTGGAGATGTCAAGCAGTTATTAAAGAAACCCTACAGCTTGAGAGACAGATCAGTGCCTTCTGTTTAAGAACTGCAGGGCTGATGAGAAGTTCAGTATTTATGAGTGTTTACTTGTAGAGCACATAGGAAAATTGCTACCTTGTGGCAAGTTCAAGTCCTTCAATTATTTATGGTAACACAAACTGTTTTCCATCTTGCAGACATGACCCTTTTGCTGGGAGAAGTGCACTGGGAGTCTCAGTTACTAGTTTTTGTGCCTTGGACTAGGAAACACACTCTTTCTGATACAAAGCAAGCTCTCTCCATCTTCAGTTCAAGCAACAGCACATTGCTGCCGTTAATAAATGCTACCTGCCGCCTTTTGCGTCTGATGATTACGAGGCGGTGGCTCAGCTAACACCAGACTGTTTCAAAAGCATTCCCCATAAATATTCTTGTGGAAACATGACACTTTAAAGTAAAACATTGCTGCAAGGCAAAGCACCAAAATACTAAGCATTTGATCTGTGAAGTGAATTCTGTTCCACCTCATGTTGCTGTTCCGAGATGACACGCCTGATAGCAGATATGTATTACTCTGCTCCCATTAGTGCTATTCTTTGCCTTACTGTAGCTCCCAGATGCCCTTGGCATGTTCAAAGGCCTCATTGATCTGTGTGTGCTGTATAAGCACCCCAGGAACACAACCTTTTCAGCAGCTTGCAAGGTGAATAGAAGACACAAAAGCCAAGGGGATAGCTGCAGGAAGATAAGGGAACAAACAGAAAGAAGGAGACTACACTTTGCTCAGCCAGGAGAGCAATGAACAGACCCTAGGACCAGGAGCATGCTCTCAGAGAGAATGGGAAGCAGTGGCTTTTCAGATGTCTGTGGAGGACACTTTCCATGCCCTTTAGAGGGCTGTCTGAGAGAGAGGGTGAAGGCACTCTTTTGGAAACTAAAGAGGTGTATCTGGCATTATTCACCAAGTGGAGGCAGATGGCACTTGGTACTGAACAAGAAATGAAAAGTAGCCGTGAAGTGGGCTTGAAGGAACCCTCATAATGAAGACAAATAGTTTATATTTAATGAGATGGAAAAGGCACAGCCAGAGGACAAATGAAAAAAACTGCATGTGAAAGAGTCTTCTTGTCAAACTAGAAGAATGATCTTTGTTGCTTCATTTGAATGGGTGAGAGTGAACAAGATCACCTGCATCAAGGGCTGAGGAAAGACCATTACAGCAATTGCTATCTGAATCAGCTGAGTGTTTTTTCAGTGTATGCTGGGAAAGGACAGTCTGCACCATAGGGATATTAGGCAGAAAAAAAATCTGAAATCTATGCTAGATGCAGAGTCCTGAACCACTTTAAGAGAAGGATAAAGTTATGGGCTTAAGCGGAAAGGTAGTGCTTTGTCCCTGGTGATTAAAAAAAATAAAGAGGAAGGAGTGTCATGGCCTAAAGAATGAGAACATAAACTAGGCTGAACTAATGCTCCATGAGACTATCACAGAATCACAGGGGCGGGAAGGGACTTCAAAAGCTCATCCAGTCCAACCCCTCTGCCAGAGCAGGATCACCTAGACCAGATCACACAGGAATGCATCCAGGCAGGTCTTGAGTATCTCCAGAGAGGGAGACTCCACGATCCCCCTGGGCAGCCTGCGCCAGTGTTCTGTCACCCTCACAGGAAGAAAATTCCTCCTCATGTTTCCATGGAACTTCTTTTGCCTCAGCGTCCACCCATTGCCCCTTGTGCTGTCATCAGGCGTCACCGAGTGTCCTCTTGGCTCTCAACCTTCACATCTTTATAAACATTCATGAGGTCACCTCTCAGTCTTTTTCTCCCAGCAGCACAGCCCCAGCTCCCTCAGCCTCTCCTCGTAAGAGATGTTCCATTCCCTTCATCATCTTTGTGGCTCTGCCCTGGACTCTCTCAAGCAGTTTTATGTCCTTCTTGAACTGGGGCCCCAGAACTGGACACAGACTATATTAAAAGCTATTTTAGTTTGGGCAGAAGAGCCAGGATTCATGCCATCCAACTCCATACATTCACAGGGAAGACTTCAACAGCTAGGATTTATGGCACACATAATTTATCAGACAATTTCATAGGATTAATCACAACCAGCTCAAAAGGTGGATGTAAAATTTCCATTCAGTCAGATGAATCCCAGAGTAAAGGACAGACAAAAAGTAAATGGGAGAATCATCAAGGTAGTTGATAATTCAGCTAATCCAGAGGGATAAGATGATGGAGACAGGTATAGGCATGGCAAAGGAAGGAGGCCAAATCCTTGAAAACAATGAAACAGATAATCAGTATTTGAGAATAGCACTTCTCAGGTGATACCTGAATGGAGAGAAGAGAGACAAGATGAAACCAAGAAAGCACAGCTGTTGAAACAAAGGAAAATCAAAGCTTCATGAATCATAGAATGGTTTGGGTTGGAAGGGACCTTTAAAGGTCATCTAGTCCAACCACTAAAAAGAGAAGAAGAAAAAAAAAACTTTTAAAGTATATGAGAGATGTGTGAGAGCTGAGCACATAAGCTGTCCATTTGGTGACTTCAATAATTGCACTGGAAGAATAGAGATAAAAAAGACCAGTTTGAATTAGAAGAACAGAACTTCAAACGGGTTGTAAATAGGTCTGTGACAGAATTAGAAAAGTAAAAACTCCAGGCAACAACTACAGTGACTGCTCAGTGCAAGAAAGGTGATGAGTTGGGAAGTGGAAATGTGTAATTGTGCACAGGGAGAGTTTTGTTGGGAGGCACAGTGTAAGAGAAGGCACTTCAATAGAGTAGTAACTTGATAAAGAAAGGGATGTGAGGCACAGAGGAACATGAGACAGGCTCCAAGAGTGGGCTGAAACACCTGTGTTTAAGACAAGGAAAAAAGAAACTTAAAGGAAGACATGGGAAGAAAAAGAGGGACAAATGATAGATGCTTAACTAATAGAGCTTGTGAAGCGTAAGAAGTTGTGGAAATGATTTACAGGTGGGGAACATGAATTTGGTAGAGCATGCTTTGGGCTCCACTAAGCTGGAATTGCTGATGTTTCCATAGAGAGGAGGGTGGCAGGACTGAAGGAGGGAGGAAGCCAGCTGGGTCATGGGATTTCCTCCAGAAATGCTCTACAATACAGGCATGGGACCAGAGGAAGCAGATGTTGGGATTGAGCCAGGCCTGAGGTTGGCAGAGTGACGCCTGCAATGGGAGTAAGGGAAAATAAAGGTGGAGTGGTATTAAGATAATCAACAACCACATTCTTGGGGGCAGGGAAGAGATGGAATCATAAAGTGTTAGTCTGGAACTGAAGGGAAGATGGAGGGATAAAGTGAGAGAGGAGCTGATGGACTGGATGATGGTGGCAATAATGCACTTGGCAACAGAGACATAGCAACCCCTGCTATGATTTAATCAGTTGATTCAGCCTTGTGACCAGACTGATGGAGAAGCAGCTTGAGTGCATGATGATGCAAAAAAAACACATCAGATGGGTCTTAACATCAGGCATTACAGTGGCCAAACAGGGGTGTGGGAGTCTGCAAAGGAAGATAAAAAAAAAAGAAACTGAAATCCAAGAGGCTGACTAATGACAGGACAGTGGATAGACTCTGCAGTGAGCAAGACAGAGGTGAGAAAGTGGAGTCTGATGCTGATCAAAGACTAAGAAGAGGAATGGGGGGCTTGGAAGGAAGATGGTTAGAAAAGCTCCAACTTGCTCTTTCAACTGCAGCATTATATGGAGAAGCACTTAAGCTACAGGATCTTCAGAATAAAGAAAGCAGCAGTGGGCAGTACTCTTTTCTGACTTCCACATGGCAGACTGGTGCAGAAGAAACATCTTTCATGCTTTCTCCTTCACCTTCTTATGCTCCTCTTGCTATTCTTTTTATCACATAATGTACGAAACGGATGACACAGAGTTCCACTGTGTTTCCTTGCAGAGTTTTTGCAAAGGGTAATGTCTGAGGTGTGCCTGAGCTTTGTTGCTGAATGATTTGGGACTTTCTAGGGACCTTGAAAACCTCTTGCTTCTGCTTGAAGAGCACAGACACCAGGACTGAAGTAGGATGGTTAATTAAGCAGCTGTACTTCCACAAAATAAAGGACGGAAAGGTGCAGCCAGATGTTGGTCAGATCATTTACTGACCAAGCTCTGGATCAGTGAAGGGAAGTGAGTGCCTTAGTTGCTGCATCCTGACATGCAACAGGAAGGTGGTGAGCCTGCTGCAGCAGCAGCCACCAGTGCCAGGGATCTTTGGCAGTGTTAGATGATGCATAGTTGGCACTGCTGTAAGGACATCAGTGACATTCATATTTGGCACTTCAGGCTCACAAGGATCAGGCTTTGCACTACCAGCACAGAAAACACCAGGGGTTTGGTACACATTTATTTTGCAGTCTGTAATTTAAATATTTGCCTCAGTTAAAACTCTACAAACTATTAAATATGTGAAGCTGAGTGTATTGTATGGATAGCTGAACAAGGCACACCATTTATCAATGGCTTGTGCAACAGACATTGCACCTGTAGCTGAAGGCAGTGTCAGGCCAGACCTCCCACGTTACTCAGACACCACTGAACGTGCCACTATCTGCCACACACTTACCAACCCCACTCGCACTAAATCAAAACAAACCAACCCCCACCCCAGCAGCTGCAATTCCACGTTTACTTACCTCACATCACACAATTCATAGTATATGTTTCTGCTCTCATCCTTGATGTAAATGGCCACACTGGGAGATTCCAGCATTTTCATCGTCAGCTGCTGGGGGAAGGCACTTACAAAAAGGGCACGAATTGTGTCTGTGCTTGTGATTTCGTTTGGCATCCTCAGCTGCTTTGTTTCATCTCCATACTGAAGATATAAAACACCTGCAAGGAAAACAGAATAGCAGGTTACACATTCTTCAGTGCACAGTAATGATCTGGGTTTCAAAGTCCACATGGAACACATGCTGAGAGACAGAAATCGGCTCCCGCTCCTTACTCATAAAGCTCACACAACATTTTCCTTTTACACACACTGCTGGAATAGAGAAAACACAGAACAGTGATCTTCTTGGGCTTTGATAACTGTGCTTGACATCTGGAGGTCATCTCTCCAACTCCCTCCATCAAGCAGGAACACCTACAGACACTTGCCCAGGACCATGTCCACACATTTGTTGAATACCTCCAAGAAAGAAGTCTCCATCAGCTCTCTGGGAAACCTGTCTCACTGCTTGGTCACCCTCACAGTGGAGAAGTGTTTCCTGATGTTCAGAGAGAACCTCACATGTATCAGCTGAAGGCCACTGGCCTGTCACTGGGCATCACTGAAAGCAGCTGGAATCTGTCTTCCTTGTACCCTCCTCCTATCAGTTACTTTTCTACAATGATGAGATCCCTCCCTAGAGCCTTCTCTAGGCTGAACAGTCCCAGCTCCCTCAGCCTTTCCTCAGAGCAGAGATGCTCCAAGGCAGTTAATCATCCTTGTGACCCTTTGTTGGACTCTCTCTAGCATGCCCATGTCTCTCTTGTATCAAGCAGCTCAGAATGGGACACAATAGTTCAGGTATGGCCTCACCAATTTGAAGAGGGGAAAAAGCATCTTCCCTGACCTGCTGGCAAGACTTTGCCTAATGCATCCCAGGATACCATTGACCTTTGCCACAAGGGCGCACTGCTGGCTGACATCCAGCTTGGTGCCCACCAGGATCCCCAGTTTCTTCTCTGCCAAACTGCTTGTGATGGTTTGGGAAACCAGCACACTGCTTTCCAGCTTGATGACCTCCAGGATACATTGGTGCATCCACCTTGCAGACATTTAGCAGCCCAGAATTGGATGGAGGAGAAATAAAATGTAGCAAAGACAGTAAAGATACCACTGTTTGTATTTCTGCCAGCTGTCTGAGAGGCACTGTCCCAGTGAAATGCTTTGTGAACGGCTCAGTGGCTCTCTAGCCACTGCAAAGTATTTGGAAAAGGAAAACAGTATCAGATCTGCTCAAGAATTAGTGATTAGACAAACACCTACAGTGAATTCACAGAATCACAGACTGTCATTCTTCTGTCATGGAAAAGCTTCTTGTGTGCTTCAGACATGCTTGAAGACTTGCTTATAGTACCAGATGTATGGAGGACTACTTAGGGGACATCTGATGTTCTGGGATGTAATTTATCATGCTAAAGTCCAGTTACTGAAAATGTGCATCCTACCAGCTTGCAGTTCACTGCAGTAAAATATGTTGGCCTGTTTAGTCCTATCTATTAGCATAATAATGAGATCACACAGTCACAGAATGTTAGGGGCTGGAAGGGACCTCGAAAGCTCATCCAGTCCAACCCCCTGCCAGAGCAGGATCTCCCAGAGCAGGTCACACAGGAACACATCCAGGCAAGTCTGGAGTATCTTCAGAGAGGTAGGCTCCACAACCCCCCTGGGCAGCCTGTGTTACTGTTCTGTCACCCTCACAGCCAAAAAATTCCTCCTCATGTTTCCATGGAACTTCCTATGCCTCAACTTCCACCCAGTGCCCCTTGTCCTGTCATCAGGCATTGGCCAGCAGAGCTCCATGCTCTTGGCACTCACACCTTGTCTATTTATAGAAACTAATGAGGTCGCCCCTCAGGCTCCTCTGCTCCAAGATAAAGACCCTCAGCTCCCTCAGTCTTTTCTCATAAGGAAGATGTTCCACTCCATCATCTTTGTGTGCTGGACTCTCTCAAGCAGTTCCCTGAGGTCCTTCCTGAACTGAGTGGCCCAGAACTGGACACAAATGCAGCCTCATCAGGGCAGAGCAGAGTAGATTCACTGCAGCTCATCAAGAACTACAGCCAAAGTAGTTTTACAGCCTTCAGTTGGGATGCTGTTAGTGACAGCAGAAGGACAGCATTCAGGCTGAACTGACTGCTGAAGCCTTTCTGACATTTGCAGGCAGCTTGTGGAGCCACAACAGATTCTGTCCTGCCATGCCTTTGCCTTTACCAATAGCCAGGCTAGAACTACCCAGAGTATCTTACACAAACTGAATTCACTGCAGTAATTGCAGTGTAGATGTTCTCCCATGGCCAACACAAACAGAAGGGTTGGGAACACAAGGTCCTCAGTGCAGTTAGCAGCAGTCAGCAGCCAATCTCAGCAAATCCCAGAACCTGGTAATTCAGTGATTCTCACATGCTCATCAGCAATGGCACGGGCAGTTTGTGGTGCTGCGATGCAAACACTGAGCAAAAAGCAATGGGAAAGGCTAAGATTCTAGAATCCAAAGGTATTTAATGAAGAGAAGAGAAGGGATTTTACTCTGAGCCCTCTTTCCCCTTAGTCTCTAGCATTTCTGTCCCTGTTTTCCATGACTGCTGGAAGCGAGCACTTGCTCCTACAACCAGTGGGTGGATAATTGTGCTTGCACTTAGGGAAGGAAAATGTTTTTTTTTATTTTTCTGAATACTAAACAAACTACTCAACATTACCTAACCATTATTTAATATTAGGCTGCTTTTATAAAGCAGAGCTGTTAACATCATTTCCCTACAATTATCAGGAGCTTCTACTTTCCCTTTCATTGAGACTGCAATCAGACACTTTCTGAATCCTACTGCAAAATTCCATTTTTCCCTGGCTTGAAAAACTGTTTCAGACTCAAAAGTAACTCCTCAAAGTTCCTCTCAAAGACTGAGGAGAATTTGCCTACAGGATTTTATTTTTAGTGTCAGTATTTAATGAGTTATTAAATTATTTTTCCTCTCTCTTTTTTTTTTAAATTTTAATTGAGTTATTTCTTTACATTCTCCTAAGTAAAATAGGCTTTTTAGTGCTCATTCAAATATTTTATGCTGCTAAGCATTCTTTAGAATTCAGAGAATATGAGTAAAAAAAAAGTTTTAAAAAGTAAAAAAAAAAAAAGTAAAAAGAAGTTAAAAACGTTTANTGATTGCCTTTCTTTCACTGTTCCAATATATGCAAAGGTAGAGTCATTGTTGATGACAGTTTTCAGTCCTTAAAAAGAGCATCAAGAATTTTCAGTACTTTGGCATTTGAAGCTTTCTTGGATTAAAGGTAAAAATAATATTTTTTTGGCTACAAATACAGACTCTAGCTATCAGCTTTGCAGTTGTGACTGTTCTGCCCAGCTGAGAAGTCAGTGCAGAATGCACAAAATGCTGTGTTTGCCTTTCAGGCCACTAACATCATGCTGACTGTTGATCTACTGAAACCATTAACACAACAGAAATCACAGAGTTAAAAAATCTTCCTTATATGCAGGACTAAATCATTTCAGAACATTCTTGACTCTGCCTGTCCCTCAGTACTCTCACAAAATATTGATGCAAAATAAAATTGCTGTTGTCTTTGGGTCTTGGATTTTCAAAGCAAATATGCAATGCTATCCAAAAAAAGACTGTGCCTTAAAATAGACATCTTTAACACACAGCTCAGAGAAGTGTTTTGGCCACAGTCTCACTGTTAGGGTGAAAAGACATTTTCAAAGGCACAATAAATTATGGTTTTGGTTTTTTTTTNAATATATGCAAAGGTAGAGTCATTGTTGATGACAGTTTTCAGTCCTTAAAAAGAGCATCAAGAATTTTCAGTACTTTGGCATTTGAAGCTTTCTTGGATTAAAGGTAAAAATAATATTTTTTTGGCTACAAATACAGACTCTAGCTATCAGCTTTGCAGTTGTGACTGTTCTGCCCAGCTGAGAAGTCAGTGCAGAATGCACAAAATGCTGTGTTTGCCTTTCAGGCCACTAACATCATGCTGACTGTTGATCTACTGAAACCATTAACACAACAGAAATCACAGAGTTAAAAAATCTTCCTTATATGCAGGACTAAATCATTTCAGAACATTCTTGACTCTGCCTGTCCCTCAGTACTCTCACAAAATATTGATGCAAAATAAAATTGCTGTTGTCTTTGGGTCTTGGATTTTCAAAGCAAATATGCAATGCTATCCAAAAAAAGACTGTGCCTTAAAATAGACATCTTTAACACACAGCTCAGAGAAGTGTTTTGGCCACAGTCTCACTGTTAGGGTGAAAAGACATTTTCAAAGGCACAATAAATTTTGGTTTTGGTTTTTTTTTTTTTTTTGCTTACTCTTCCTTAAATCGTCTGCCCTTAAAATAAGACCTACTGCCTTCTTTCCTCCTGAGCTGTCTGATCTGTATCATGAGCAGTGCTTTGGGGCATTTCCCATTTGACAAAATTAACTGCTCACTGCTCCAAATCCCATTTACAGCATGACAGACTAAGGAGATTCAAAATCCACTGTTTTAAATTATTGACGTTATTTTCTCTCCCACTCTCTGCCCAGCTGAAATGCAGAGCGCTGGTGATATCCACAGGCTCAGCTTCATGGGAGCTGCTGGAGCTCTGAGGTTTCTTTTTTCTACCTTCAGCTGAAAAATTAGTCCCATGGAGAATGAAAGCCAAAAAAAAAGGAACAGAATCTAACTCAGGCACAGCTTTTGTTCGGGCACTGCACATATGCCAGCAAGGCTGTTGGAAAAGAAAGTTAAACACAATGAATGTTAATGTCTCCATGTACCCTGAAATCCCCTCTGGCATTTATGCTTCTGTTACAATGGATTTACCTGAAACATGAAGATTCTGCCAAATTTTACAAGCTACAAGCCAAACAAGACTGCAAAATGCCCTGCTAGTCTGGGAAGCCAGATGTGAATACCAGAATGAGCGAGGGAACACCACCATACAAACTGGGAAATGCAAGGCAGCCAGCACCCTGGCTACTGAGTCTAGGTGCTCCCAGGTGCTGCCAGCTGTAGGCTTCCCTACAGACAGCTACAGCAAGCTGAGATGTTAAAGCTCCCCCCTTTGTCATGCTGGTGTAATACTGTTTCAGAAACACCTCTGAATTTCTGATGGGTCTTCACCTTATGGGCAACAGAATCACAGAGTGACAGGGTCTGAAAGAGACTTCAAAAGCTCATCCAGTCCAACCTCCCTGCCAGAGCAGCATCACCTATACCAGATCACACAGGAATGCATCCAGGCAGGTCTTGAAGATCTCCAGGGAGGGAGACTCCACAACCCCCCTGGGCAGCCTGTTCCAGTGTTCTGTCACCCTCCTAGGGAAAAAATTGCTCCTCGTCTTTCCATGGAACTTCCTATGCCTGAGCTTCCACCCATTGCCCCTTGTCCTGTCACTGGGCATCACCCAGCAGAGCCTGGCTCCAGCCTCCTGGCACTCACCCTGCACATCTTTGTGAACATGAACGAGGTCATCTCTCAGTCTCCTCCTCTCCAAGCAGCACAGCCCCAGCTCCATCAGCTTCTCCTCCTAACAGAGATGTTCCATTCCCTTCATCATCTTTGTGGCTCTGTGTTGGACTCTCTCAAGCAATTCCCTGAGGTCCTTCTTGAACTGGGGGGCCCAGAACTGGACACAGTATTTGGGATGCAGCCTCACCAGGGCAGAGTAGAGGGGCAGGAGAACATCTATCAACCTACTAACCACCCTCTTCTAATACATTCCAGAATGGCATTGGCCTTCTTGGCCACAAGAGCACATTGCTGGCTCATGGTCAACCTCCCATCCACTAGGACCTCCAGGTCCTTTTCCCTTTCACTGCCTTCCAACAGGTCATGGCATTAAGGGCAGGAAGGACACAGCAGAAAACATTTCTGTGTAAGCCAGGCCTTAGAAACTTAAACCTCTTTACAAATTGCTTCACAGCATTCCTGTCAAGGGAGAGCTATGTTTTATAGTAGGGGAAATTAAACACCCAAGGGGTGAAAGGACATGTTCAAAGAAAGGTTTACAAGCACAACCCCCAGATCTGATGATGATCATGTGAAGACACCACATGCTCAGCCATTCCCTGCCTGCATACAGAGCTCTTTCAAAACCAAAAGACCTTCTGCTCCCCCTTTAAGCAAGGGTCAGTTTCAGAAGGACTTGCAAACTGTTTCATGATTTCTCTTAGAGAGGGCCTACATGAAATGCATCACGGTGCAATGGAAGATGTGCTGTTAACTTCATTTACACAGGCAGTGCCTCCTGATGAACCCACTGGTGCTGGGTTTACAGAATCCATCACATAATGGTGCTGTAGATCATCTAATCCAAGCCCCCTGCTAGAGTAGTTTCACCTAGAGCAGATTGCATGGGAATGTGTCCAGGTGGGTTTACAGAACCTCCAGAAGAGACTCCACAACCTCTATGGGCAGCCAGGTTGGGGACTCCAGCACCCTCAAAGTAAAGAAGTTTCTCCTTAATTTTAAGTGAACCCTTCTCTGTGTTTTAGTCTGTGTCTGCTGCCCCTTGTTCTATCCCTGGGAACCACTGAAAGGGAACAGCCTCACACCCTCTTGACCTTTAGCTATTGATCAGCATTGAGAAGATTCCCCCTCAGTCTTCTTCAGACTGGAAAGGTCTCTCAGCCTTCCTTGTAGCTGAGATGCTCCTGTCCCCTCAGCATCTTTGTGGCCTTCTGTTGGATTCTGTCCAGCAGTTATTTGTTCTTCTTGACCTGGAGAGCCCAGAACTGGACACAACATCCCAGGTGTGGCCCCACTAGGGCAGAGCAGAGGAAGAGGAGAACCTCCTTCACCCTGCTGGCCACCTGGTTTAGAGGGTGCCGGCAGCAGCCATCCTGCACTTAGTGCAGCCAGCAGAGCTTTAACGCTGTCCATGCTGTGGCTGCAGCTCACACAGACACACCAGATGCATGGTGAGGTGCTTGGCTCTGCTGCTGCTGCTGGGCTGCACAACCCACTTGGCAGCTGAGGACATGCCCAGATGGGGTAAGGGTGAAGCGTGGCTGAACTCATGGTGTCGAGGTTGACTTCAGAGGAGCTGCGTAACCAAAATGGCTCAGTCCTGTACTCGCACAACTCCTCAGTTACATCTGGTAAAGGTTTACTCCCTATGGCAAAAGCTAACATTAGGTAGGCAGCATGACACCACTCAGCTGACATCTCTCAGCACCTCCAGCTAATACCCTGTGCTGACCTAACCTTGACTAAGGACCATGTTATCAGGGCTGCGTTTGGGAACAATGACCTCATTGCTGGGCAGCTCAGATGCTTAGAGGAGATTTAATCACAAATTGCTTTTACTTACAGAGCAGTAATTATCCTTACAAACTGCTTGTTTAAGAGATAAAAAACATGAAACACAACAGCAAATAAAAAGCAAAATACTCGATAAGAGTAAAGTTAACAAACACGATGGAGTCATCCTCTGTGACCTTTACATATACCAGTTTACTCTCTCTCACATAATGGATTTTAAAGGAGAAAACACAGTTACTCACATAATCCCCTCATCACTTTCATAATGAAGAAAACTGAGGCATAAATAGCTCCTCAGTGTTAGGAAATAAAATACTGTCAAAGCTTAAATTGGAGCGGATGAGTTTCTGTCTTGGGAAGCTATAGGACACTCTCTGTGTGGGTAAGATTGATTGCAAATTCCTGCACTGAAAAATCTTGCTGTCATTTGGTAACACCACCTAAATCCATGGGATCCTGCCTGAAGAGGAATCATTGAATCAGTCAGGGTTGGAAGGGACCACAAGGATCAGCCAGTTCCAACCCCACCTGCCATGGGCAGGGACACCTCACACTAGATCAGGCTATGCAGAGCCTCATCCAGTCTGGCCTTAAACACCTCCAGCGGTGAGGCTTCCACCACCTCCCTGGGAAATCTGTTCCAGGGTCTCACCATCCTCATGGTGAAGAACTTCTTCCTAACATCCAGTCTGAATCTACCCATTTCTAGCTTTGTTCCATTCCCTCCTCAGTCCTATCACTACCTGACAGCCTAAAAAGTCCCTCCCCAGCTTTCTTGTAGCCCCCGTAAGATACTGCAAGGCCACAATAAGGTCACCGCAGAGCCTTCTCCTCTCCAGACTGAACAGTCACAACTCCCTCAGTCTCTCCTCACAGCAGAGCAGCTCCAGCCTTCTGATCATCCTCGTGACCCTCCTCTGGACACCTTCCAGCACATCCATAGCTCTCTTGTCAAAAGGCCTCCAGAACAGGACGTAGCAGTAACTGATGCTGATTCTTTATTTGGCTGACAGCTGCTTGGGTGCTGGAGCATTGAAACCTTCCCACAGAACCAGAAATCACAGGCGTGAGCAAGGTGCCACTGCTCTCTTTTGACCCAGCTACTCTGTAAGATTTTGTGTCTATGAAAAGTTTGGTTGGAGCACAGTGACCAAACCCTGGACAAATTGGTAGCTCTGCAATTTTTTTGAATCAAAAGTGGAAAGCTAGGNCACTCACACTGCAGGCTCATGTTGGGCTTTGCATCACCCCAGATCCCCAGGTCCTTTTCTTCAGTGCTGCTCTCAGCCATTCACCACCCAGCCTGGAGTTGTGCTTGGGATTGCACTGACCTTGTTAGGTGAAGAGTAACATCAAAGGATAAGTAATGGAAAATTAAATAAGCTAGCAAAGAAAGCACTAAGACAAGGGGCAGCGGTTTTAAATCACATAAGGGTAGATTTAGATTGGATGTTAGGAAGAAGTTCTTGACTATGAGGATGGTGGAACACTGGAACAGGTTGCCCAGGGAGGTGGTGGAGCTCCCATCCCTGGACATATTCAAGGTCAGGCTTGATGGAGCTCCGAGCAACCTGACCTAGTTAGGTACATCCCTGCTTTTTGCAGGGGTTTGAAGTAGGTCATCACCTTTGGAGGCCCCTTCAAATCTAATGCAATCTATAATTCTATGATTTCAAGGTGAAGAAGTAAGATGTACATAGAGGAAAGGCAGTGAGAACTACCAAAAATCAAGATGAACTATGTTTTGCAAAGTAAGCTGGGTAACACAATGCTGAGTTAGAGGTTGGTAAACTGTCATTAGATGTGGCTCAGTCTTTACCCATCCATCAGTTAACTGTGACCATTTGAGTCTTTGTGTCTTCCTGCTGGTTTAGCTCAATCTTCCACCACATTGTTCATTGAGTCACTGCCTCTGCCTGCACTCTCCCTCATACTGCAGTCAGCAGAAATGTGTACAAGAAAATGGGAGAAAATGCACCCTTGTTTCTTTCTCTTGTTTATGATAAATCATAAGTTGAGACTCGCAGCACTTTTAGCAACTATGGATCACTTTTTAATTCTTGGTGATAGTTATTTTTGCTGGGACACTTCAAGACAGTCCAGAGAGGATCACAATCAGAACTGCTAAGCATTTCCTCAAAATCCTGTTTTCATTTTAAAAATTGTGACTATTTTTTACCAAAATGCCAAGATTCTTCAGATTTTTCTTTGACACAGTTGCAACAGATGAAACTCTAAGGTGGCTTTACAACCATATTGTTCTTTGTGCCACTCCACCCCCAGCTACAGAGATTACCCATAGTTGGTGCCCCTGTCACCAAATTCTACAGACCCAAGTTTATTCCAGTAACAACTCTTGCAGCATGAAAGAAATCCCTCAATATGCAGGTCTTACTTTCCACACCCTCAAGAACTGACTCATCTGTTCTGCCCCACACATTTTCAACCAATCTGAGGCCACTGCCATGATCCTTGTGGTATTTCTAGCCTGAGCCTTTCATAGTAGCTTCCAATAGCTACTCCTTGCTGATAATCTGTCCTGCACGTCCTCTCTACAGCTCTTTGAAAGGAGGTTGCAGTGAGGTGGGTGTTGGTCTCTTCTCCCCAGTACCAAGTGACAGGATGAGAGGAAATGGCCTTGAGTTCCTCCTAGAGCATTCCTCTGGCTCACTGGTCCCAGTGAGTGATTCTCTAGCATTTAAAAAACTCTCCCAAACTTGACATCAGACTTGACCCTGCTGATAGTTCATTCTATCCCAATAGCCAGGCTAAAAATACTGTCCCAGAGTCCAGCCCTGATGAAGACCGCTGAAAATCAGCTGCCAGTAAGACTTGAAAGCATCAAACCTTACCTTGAAACCACCTCTATGTCTTGGTGAGGTCATGAGGAGGCTATGAGAGACATGTGGAAGGCCTTCCTTAAAGCAAAGATAAGATCCACTGCTCAGCCCTCATGCTCAATGGTCTACTCATCAGAGAAGGTAACAGGGTAGAAGCGATGGTACCAAATGCCTGTCTTCTACAAAACATTTGGGCAGCTAAAAACTTATCCAGAAGGGTTCCCCTCTTGAGAGTTGCTCAGACCATTGCACTTGCTGTCCCCAGGGAATACCCTGAGCAGCAAGCTATCAACAAGCCTCTGATGCAGTGATTCTTTTCCTGCTTAATTCAGACTCCAGCCAACAACACAGAGAGAATGAGAACAAGGCTGCAAGAGGCAGCCTTAGATGACACGGCTTTGAGGAGACCTTATAGCAGCCTTCCAGCACCTGAAGGGGGCCTACAGGAAGGCTGGGGAGGGACTATTTACAAGGTCTTGCAATGACAGGATAAGGGGCAATGGGTTTGAACTGGTAGAGGGGAGATTTAGACCAGATGTCAGGAGGAAGTTCTTTACAGTGAGGGTGGTGAGGCACTGGCACAGGTTGCCCAGGGAGGTTGTGGCTGCTCCCTCCCTGGAGGTGTTCAAGGCCAGGCTGGATGAGGCCTTGAGTGACCTGTACTAGTGGGAGGTGTCCCTGCCTATGAAAAGAGGTTGGAACTGGATGATCTGTGAGGTCCCTTCCAACCTTACCATTCTATGATTCTATGATTTCCCTTGGAGAGCAGGAATCTCAACTCAGGACTAACACAGTAACTATGCATTAAAACCACTACCTAAATACATACCCAGTGTTGGGAGAAAAGATGAAACCCCAGTGCTGTACTCATTCAGGGCCTTGCTGTCAGCAGTGGCAGCAAATCCTCAACATGCTGTGCTGAGGAACAGGCTTGTACTGTGCTCCTCTGCCTGGCCAACACCTTGCACTTCTTTTACTGCAAAGAATTACATTTAATTTTTTCCTTTGCATGCTCTGGTGTTTGTGTGACTTCCTGTCTTAGTGGTAGACTTGGAAATTTTGCCTAATGTGAAAATTAGGTCCAGTTGTCCAAGTGATAGCTCCTGTGCCAGATACGACCCACGGGATAACTCCATCTGGTCTCCTGCCTTTCCTCTGAAGGGTAGTTTGACCAGTGCAAGCTATTCCTGTTGCCTCTTCCAGCAGACAGCAAATGCTGAAAGCCCAAACTGTTGCTGCCAAATCAGATTAAGAAGTGGCAGTAGAGCTGAATGAAGACATTGCACTTTCTGCCTGGACATGATTTGGAGTAAAGAGTAAAGCTTCTGCCACCCTGACTTAACTTAATCAGTTTGGATCCTAATTACTCTAACCCTTCACCTTCACTACATTCATTCTGGTTTATCCTCATGTTGCAAGGTCCTGCAATAGGAGTATTTCCTCACTATGTATATTGCCCAATACAGGGAGGTCTCATTCCCAGCCAAGGCCCTTTAGCATTACTGCAGTGCAAACGAATAGTAAAGATTCCATTCTAAAAGGTTTTAGCAGTGACAGGTACAGACCTGCAGACCTAATGGTTTTATTTACCACACTGCACATCCACTCCAGCATCACTGCCATGAACCCACTGGACCCATGCTGACACAGCCTGTTGCAATGGAGACAAATTCAGGTCCAGTGTGACCCAGCATCTCCAATACTTCTCTTATCAGCTTTTTAGTGGCAGACAGAATGTGCTTCTATTGGGACAGCTTGTACTAAATAAGATCTTGCTTCTTGCAAGTGTTTTTTTCTCAAGCACACACAGGACCTTGTCCTAAGGAGTGGATGAAGGAACTGGGGTTGTTTAGTCTGCAGAAAAAGAAGCTGAAAAGAGACCTTCTGGCTCTCTATAATTCCCTGAAAGGAGCTTGCAGCAAGGAAGGACTTGGTCTTTTTTCCCTGGTAACAAGTGATAGGATGGGAGGAAATGGCTGCAAGTTGTACCAGAGGAGGTTAGTTTGAAGATTAGAAGAAACTTCTTCCCTAAAAGGGTTCTTAAGCACTGGAACAGGCTGCCCAGGGAAGTGGCTGAATCCCCAGCCATGGAGGTGTTTGAAAGAGGCACAGATGTGGTGCTGAGGGACATGGTTTGGCACCAGCCTTGGTAGAGTTAGAAAATGGTTGGACTGGATGAGCTTAAAGGTATTTTCCAACCAAAACTATCCCATCTTTGTATGATTTTTGGAGGAAGAATCTATTAAGTAACCAATAACAGAGCACACAAGTGCTAGCTGGGAAAGCTTCTACCTCCCTCTTCCATGGAGCTGTCTTTCACAAATCATGTAGGGAGAATAAATGAAATAGAAAAGTATCTCAGGACTTGGGTATGTCAACAGGATGGTTTACCTTTTTTTGGTTTTCTGAAGTAAAATATTTCAGGTAAAAGATGTGTTGTTGTTTGTTTGTTTTTTGTTTTGGGTGTTTTGTTGTTGTTGTTGTTGTTTGTTTTTTTAATTTCCAAGTCCTAAAACTATAATTTGAAGAAACGTGTTAGAAGAGGAAGTCTCAAAAAGCTGGAGAGGAAAACTGCTGTCACTTTAGAACAGTGTAATTTCCTAGGCTCTGTGTTTCAGCTCAATAATTGGAACTAGTTGTTTCAGGATGTTTTTCCTACAGACCTGCCAACCCATGTTAATGCATCTGACCATGACAGCAAATATTTACATGACCTTTTTGCATGTTGGCTGCTTTGCATACACTGTAAGAAGACAAGATAGGGAAAATTTCCTTAAGCTGACTGAATACATTAAAGCTATACTCAGTCTTAAGTTGAAATGCAGCTCCCAGGGAGTTTCTCTCCCATGAATTAAACTGAAGACCCTGCTGACTTCATTAGGTTTGAATCATGCCCTAAGGAATCAAGGAGGGCAGAACCAATGCTAACAAATCACAGGCTTCTCTTGTAAAGTCTGCAGCCATTCACACATCTGTCTGATTTAATATGCCTATTCTAATTTCTAGCTCATAAATAGTAAATAACAATTAATTACCAGCAATATAATACATAACTCTACCTTTAGCACTGCTGTTTCTCTGTGTAAGCCTTACAGCACATTGCATACACATGTATGGAGAGTTATTTCAGCTGCTGGGTGATGGTTACCATGTCACTGTCCCACTGCAACCACAGCACTGACTGTCTTTTTAGCAGCATACACATGTATGGAGAGTTATTTCAGCTGCTGGGTGATGGTTACCATGTCACTGTCCCACTGCAACCACAGCACTGACTGTCTTTTTAGCAGCCTTTGAGAGGCACCTGCAAGAAATGCTACCAAAGTGCAGCTCTTACTATTAGAATCAGTAGCAGCATTTCCATAGAGGGTGGCAGCAAACTGATTAGTCAGATACTAAAATCAGGGCCTGATAAAAACTGCAGGTTAGGAGGCTAACAAATAATATTTGGAATGCTGCATGATTGCTTAAGGCTCTCCACATGCCAATCCTTAAGGGCTTGTGTAATTTTACTTCTGTAAGTAATCCTTCAAAGGCAAATAAAATATACATTTTGGCAGATATTTCTGCAGAGGCCTTTCCACGCGCCTTAATTTTAGGCAGAGGTTTACCAGCAAGAAGCCCACTCATCCTCTATTCCTTATCCACCTGGACTGGAGTGGCCAGGAGTTCTGAATGGGACACACAGAGAAGGGGCTTGCAACCCTGAGGCCATAAAGTTTCATCCTCCTCAGTGACTCCTCAAGCCCAAATCCTTGTGAACATATGGAAATCCCTCCTTGTACTACACTCTTCCTCAGCCCTGGATGCACACAGCCTGATTCTGTTTCTGGAGCTGTTTCTGCAGTTGGAGGCTGCGATCATGCCCTGGCCCTGGGGGGCTGCCACCCATCGCATCAACCACCCCAACCCTTGGTCACCCACAGAGGACAGTGGTGGCAGGGCCATCATTTGTACAGATGTGACACCCAAACAAAACCATCTGTCAGCCTTCATTTCTTTGTGGAGGCACCAGAGCAGTGACAGCAGCGAGCTGCTGGCATAACCCCACTGGGTGCTTGTCAGGTTCTGCTTCCTCCAGGCAAATTGAAGTTGGCTGAAAACTTTTGAGCACTTTCCAGATTTCAGCTGATTCTCACTCTGACAGTTTTGCTAGATATTTTTTTTTTTCTTCCCACAGTAATCACCCTGGAATAACTCCCAGCTTCCAAGTAAGAGATTTTAAAAACACGTTTAATTTTCTCTTGCAAGGTGAATTAATTTATTTTAATATCTCGCTTTTTTTCTCCAGGGCTGCAGATTGCTGAGATGAGTGCTGATTTCTGATGGAACTCTGAGCCAAGAAAGAACCTCCACTTGGAAAAGCTGGGGCTGAAATGTTACATTGGCCCACAAATGGAACACTGCTTTCTGAGTCGACTCCACATGAATACCATGTCCAGAATTCCACATCCTACTACACCAGTCAGAATTCCATGTCCTATTAGATCAGTCAGAATTCCATGTCCTATTACACCAGTCAGAATTCCATGTCCTATTAGATCAGTCAGAATTCCATGTCCTATTACACCAGTCAGAATTCCATGTCATAGAATCATAGAATGGTAAGGTTGGAAGGGACCTCAAGGATCATCTAGTTCCAACCCCCTGCCATAGGCAGGGACACCTCCCACTAGCACAGGTCACTCAAGGCCTCATCCAATCTGGCCTTGAACCCCTCCAGGGAGGGAGCAGCCACAACCTCCCTGGGCAACCTGTGCCAGTGCCTCACCACCCTCACTGCAAACAACTTCCTCCTAACATCCAGTTTCAATCTCCCCTCTGCCAGTTTAAACCCATTGCCCTTTGTCCTGTCATTGCAAGACCTTGTCAATAGTCCCTCCCCAGCCTTCCTGTAG
>WBNM01036401.1:0-39879 GCA_013399055.1 Ramphastos sulfuratus | reverse complement strand
ACCTCCACATCCCTCTTGTAATGAGGTGCCCAAAACTGAACACAACACTCAAGGTGTGGCCTCACAAGAGCTGAGTACAAGGGGACAATCACCTCCCTGCTCCTGCTGGACACAGCATTTCTAATCCAAGCCAGGATGCCAGTGGCTTTCTTTGCCACCTTGGCACACTGCTGGCTCATATTCAGTTGTCTATTACAACCCCCAGGTCCCTTTCAGCTAAGCAGCTTTCCAGCCACACTTCCCCAAGCCTGTAGCATTGTTTGGGGTTGTTGTGGCCCAAGTGCAGGAACTGGCATTTGGCCTTATTGAAGCCCATGCCGCTGACATTGGCCCGTGGATCCAATCTATTCAAGTCCCTCTGCAAAGCCTCCCTACCCTCCTGCAGATCAACACAGCCACCCAACTTGGTGTCATCTGCACACTTACTGATGACACACTCTACATCTTCATCAAGTTCATCCATAAAGATGTTAAACAGAAGTGCTCCCAACACTTAGCCCTGGGGGATGCCACTTGTGACCAGCCACCAGCTGGATTTAACTCCATTGACCATCACTCTTTGGGCCCTTTTGCCCAGCAGGGCTTTATACAGCAGAGCTGAGCTCATCCAAGCCATGAGTAGTCAGTTTTCATTATTTCCTGAGAACAGAATTATTTTCATTAAATCCTCAACACTTCCCTGTTTGTTTTTAGTTTGTTTGTTTAAAAACAAAACACTCCCCTTGCACTGCTGGAAATAAACCCAACCTTAACAGGGCCACAAAGAGGCTTGAAAGTAAAGCTGCTAACTGTTGCTCATGGTGCTGCTAGAAGACACTGGCAGAAAAGACTGAAAAGACATTATTGGAACAGAAATACACTGGAAAAGCTCAGCTAAATCTGAATTATTTGGGGATCATTTTTAGACTGCCTTTTAAAGTAAACTATTTCACGGCATCACAGAATGTTAGGGGTTGGAAAGGACCTCAAAAGATCATCCAGTCCAACCCCAGCCCCTGCCACAGCAGGATCACCTATACCAGATCACACAGGAAATGCTGTGAATAGTTCCTGGAACAACCTGAAGATGGCAGCTTGTGGAGTGATGACAATTTATTACCTCCTATTTAGCTAGTGTGATGATCCCTTCAGCCACGCACAGCTGTGACCCTTCCTGTGATGCAGGGGAGGAGAGGCTGATCATTTGACTCCAGTTTCAAATCTAGAAACTCTCAACTGAAATGCTTCATATTACATTGCTTCCCTTTCCCCACCCCCAGTGTTTCTCCCTGTATTTAGCCTGTTCATGCTGAGATAAGCCAGGGTCTCCAGTTCTGGGCCCTTCAGTTCAAGTAAGACCTCAGAGAACTGCTTGAAAGAGTCCAGCACAGAGCTGCAAAGATGCTGAAGGGAGTGGAACATCTTTCTGAGGACAGGTTGAGGGAGCTGGGGCTCTTTAGCTTGGAGAAGAGAAGCCTGAGGGGTGACCTCATTCATGTTTATAAAGATGTGAAGGGCAGTGTCAGGAGGACAGAGGCAGGCTCTGCTCAGTGATGTCCGATGATAGGCGTCCCAGGTTGGGAACTGTAGGGTTATAAAAGTCCTCTAGGGACTAGAAGATTGTTATTCCATCCCATAATTCTGCTATCTCTTCGTAAACTCAGGGCCAGGCCAGCTTGCTCTCCTTTCCTCCCCCTCCAGCCTTGTGTCTGGCTGGAGCTGCTTTATTGGGACAAACATGTAAGGATAGGCCTGGTTTGGGGCCTCCAGAGGCTGTGTTTAGGCCTCTTGGATGGCAGAGGCATGGGGGTGAGGATTGGAGCACTGGGGAGTACAGATTTAGCTTTGGGTTGGGGGAAAATTCAAGGGAGGGGGTCGCTATGGATTTTGTATCTGCCTTGTAATTCCTGTCTGTAACTCTCCAAATATAATTCTGTTTTTCTCCAATTCATGTGAGAGCTTCACTCTGTCAGCTCTTTAAACCCACAACAATAGGACAAGAGGCAACAGGTGCAAGCTGGAGCAGAGGAGGTTCCACATGAACCTAAGGAGAAACTTTTCACTGTGAGAGTGACAGAGCTATGGACAAGGCTTCCCAGAGAAGTTGTGGAGTCTCCTTCTCTGGAGACATTCAAAACCCTCCTAGATGCATTCCTGTGTGACTTAGAATCATAGAATGGTAAGGTTGGAAGGCACCTCAAAGATCATCCAGTTCCAACCCCCTGCCACAGGCAGGGACACCTCCCACTAGCACAGGTCACTCAAGGCCTCCTCCAACCTGGCCTTGAACACCTCCAGGGAGGGAGCAGCCACAACCTCCCTGGGCAACCTGTGCCAGTGTCTCACCACCCTCACTGTAAAGAGCTTCCTCCTAACATCCAATCTAAATTTCCTCTCTGCCAGTTCAAACCCATTGCCTCTTGTCTTGTCATTGCAAGACCTTGTCAATAGTCCCTCCCCAGCCTTCCTGTAGGCCCCCTTCAGATACTGGCAGGCTACTCTAAGGTCTCCTGGAAGCCTTCTCTTCTCCAGACTGAAGAGCCCCAACTCTCTCAGCCTGTCCTCACAGCAGAGTTGCTCCAACCCTCTGATGATCTTCGTGGCCTTGCCCCAGGTGCTCCTGCTCTGGCAGGGAGGTTGGGCTGGATCATCTTTTGAGGACCCTTCCAACCCCTAGCATTCTATGAGGACAGGCTGAGATGGGGTCTGAAATCCTGACCAATGCCTAAAATGGTACATCTTCATGTGACCATCCTCCATCAGGACCTGGACAACACATTTCAGCACATGCAACAGGTGCTAAAGACAGGGTTTAAAAGTAGACTACTTAATAGTGAGTTTCCAGCCTTCTCATCTCTCAGACACTCTTAAACTGCAAAGCAGGGCAACAGTGCTCACAGAATGTAAGGATGGTTTCTGGATGAAGAAGAGCTGATTACAGCAGCACTTCCCAGACTGGAGAAGAGATGACCTGAGGGAAATGATAGGCCTACAAAACCAGATTATGGCCTGGGGGATCAGACAGCGATCTAATGTTTGCTGTCACTTCCAACACAGGAACAAGGGGGCACAATTTAGAGCAGATAAGCAAATACAAAACAAAGCAAGAGAAAAGCAATGGCTGGGTAGGCAGTAAACCAACAGAAACTTGTTGCCAAAGTCACAGCTGCACTGCTGTGGATGCAAAAACATGTACATAGGTTCATCAAAGAGAGACTGAACAAATACCTGGAGGAGACATTTCTTGTGGCTTATTATACAGGCAGAAACCATTAACCAGGAAATCCCTAAGGTGGAGACAGCCTGAGGCTGGGAGAGTACTTGAGGAAGGATACTTTGCCTAGACTAGCTGCCTATGGTCCTTGGAGGCAAACTATGGGGTCAGGTGGACTCTTGGTCTAACCTAGTACAGCACTTCCTATGGTCTTGTTACCAGGTTTATCCACAGTGATGAGCACTGAAGTCTTTCCCATTAAGAAGGCTGCTGTATACAGTACTGACACAAGAAAGCTTTTTCTAGCTCAGCTTTTGGGGAAGAAAACACTGCAGAAAGCACTGGTGCATAGCAGGCCACCCTCTTTGAAGCTTCCCACAAGCTGTTTATCAACTCTCAGCTCACATCTCAAACAGAAGTTCAGAGTTCAGAGACCCTACATAGAATCACAGAATGTTAAGGTTAGAAGGGACCTCAAGGATCATCTAGTTTCAACCCCCTGCCATAGGCAGGGACACCTCCCACTAGAACAGGTCACTTAAGGCCTCATCCAAGTTTGGAGTCTTCAAAGTGTCACCCCGAAGAGCCTGACATACTGGGGATCAGCAGCATTGCTCCATGAGCTAATGCAAGCAGAGATCAGTCCCTCAGTCCCAGCAGACAAGGGACTGAGCAAGTGCTCTGCTCTGCACTTGCCAGCTCTGGGGTGGCAGTGCCCCTTTCCAGCCCAGTTTTCATCTCACTCATTGTGGTTCTTCAGTATCGTAAAACCCTTGACTGAGATTGCTGAGGAACAAAGAAACCACTGTGCCAAACTTACAAGCATGGTTTGATTTACAGCCCATCCCTTGCTTGATGTCACTCAGGATTTGGGGAGATGAGTCTACAGGAAAGGAGCAATTCAGTTTATTACCTCTGAGCAAAACCCTGCCTTCCTCAGCAGTGCCCAAGCCCTTCCTGCAGCAAGGCAACTGCCCTCTGGTGTCCTGTCTCAAAAAGTCCTTTACCAATACCATCTATCAACTGAGCATAGCCTCCAGCACAAACCCCACCATCAGGAAAGGAGCTGTTTCACAGCTGGGCTTAATTCAACCCTGAAATATGGGAAGAATGAGGGCAGCAGAGCTGTCCACCTGCCCTGGCATATCTCTGTGCAGACAGCAGAGCACTGCCCCGAAGTAAAGGGCATCTCTGTCAGACATCCGTTCAAATCCTCTGCCTGGAAAGCTAATGCACACAAATACCAAACCTTTCCTCTAAGAGTTGGCTCTGCCAGGCAAGAATATCTCTAGGTTTAATGCAACTAGGTTGGACAAAACTGGTAAGATGATAAAGAGATGATCAAGTGAAAAAGCCTGTGTCTCCTGTCTGAAAAGGAGGGTGCAGTAAGCTCCCTACCACACAGCGTGCAGGCATGGCAAAAAGTATTTGCGATATTGGGGTTTAACCTCCAGTCAGCATTTCATGTCAGAGTCTGCATCTTTCTCCTGATCTATCATGTTCCCAGGACACTTGCAGACCTTATGACAATAATTCTACCATTCCCCTAAGTTACTCAGTACCCCACGTTGAGCTCATGTCCAAGGAACAACCTGATGCTAAAAATAATGTGCTACCAAAGTCTTCACTTTCTGAACTCCAAATTATTTGCTGTCGACAACTCCTTGATAGGAGGCTGGAATGAGGTGGGGGTTGGTCTCTTCTCTCCCAGGTAACAAGTGATAAAACAAGAGGAAACAGCTTCAAGTTGCACCAGGGGAGGTTTAGGTCGGATATTAGGAAAAAAATTTGTACTGCAAGTGTGGAACAGGCTGCCCAGGGAGGTGGTGGAGTCATTATCCCTGGAGGTCTTCTAAAAACATAGAATCATAGAATGGTAAGGTTGGAAGGGACCTCAAAGATCATCTAGTACCAACCCCCTGCCATAGGCAGGGACACTTCCCACTAGTACAGGTCACTCAAGGCCTCATCCAACCTGGTCTTGAACACCTCCAGGGAGGTTGTGGAGCACAGAAGCATAGAATGTGACCGAAGATCACATTCTGTGCTTCTGTGCTCCACAGCCTCCCTGGGCAACCTGTGCTAGTATCTCAACACCCTCACTGCAAAGAACTTCTTCCTAACATCCAGTTTCAATCTCCCCTCTGCCAGTTTAAACCCATTGCCCCTTGTCCTGTCATTGCAAGACCTTGTCAATAGTCCCTCCCCAGCCTTCCTGTAGCCCCCTTCAGATACTGGAAGGTTACTCTAAGGTCTCCTGGAAGCCTTCTCTTCTCCAGGCTGCAGAGCCCCAACTCTTGTAGCCTGTCCTCATAGCAGAGCTGCTCCAGCGCTCTGATCATCCTCGCAGCCCTAAAAACATGTAAGGCATGGCACTTCAGAACGTGGTTTGATGGGCATTGATGGTGGCAGACTCGATGATCTTAGAGGTCTCTTCCAACCTTAATGCTTCTATGAGTCAATAATCCAACTTAAAAACTCTTTTGAATGCACAAATAGGGACCACAGGCTCAAAGTGGAGAGGAGAAGGAGCGACGCAAGGTCTTACCCAGTGACCTCTCCTTCGTCTGGTTTGCCGACCGCACCACCGGGAGACTTGCGCGCGTGCGGCTGCCCCTCGAGAAGGGGGTTGGAGAATCACCCTCGGACATGGCCTCTAGGGAATCTGCAGATGCTTCAGAGAGGTGTTCTGTCTGGTCACCCAGAGTGTGCTGCGGGCTCTGGCACGGCTTTGGGCTTCTAGTCTGCAAAAGAGAGCAGTTTGTTATTGGTATACTGAAACTGGAATGGAGAGAGGGATGGAAAACAAGCAGAGAGCAGGAGGAAGAAGTTCAGACTTCTCCAAATATGCTGAAGGTCACTTCTGTGTAAGTTATTGTGCTGGTTTGATGCTAACTGGAATATTTTAATGAGAGAAATTAGATCATCAGTTGTGAAAAGAAAATAATGATGAAGTCTCTATCATTTGTTGGTTGGCTGAGAGGGATAAAAAGCCAAAATGTAAACAATCACTCTCCCTTGGGGCTGTGTCACTGGATCACTTCCTCTGAACTCCACTCTAACATCTCTCCACCAACACATAACAAGTAAGCTTTGCTGGCTTTTGGTTTTGTTTGTCTGGCTGGGGTGGGAGATAGAGAGGGAGTAGCTTTGAGCTCTTCTGAGCAGTTTCCTTTGTCTGGGAGGGAGCCTGGATTTCTGTATTATTTCTAATCTGTATATAACTGTAAGTACTTGTAAATATATTGTGTATATATGTTGTGAGGCACTCTAAATCCCTTCCTTCCCCCCACTCCAACTCCAGAGGTTTGAATGTGGGAAGAAGAAGGCACGAAAACTGCTTTCCCCCATACCTTGCAGGCTTGAAGGGGGAAGAGCAAAAGGCTCCTTTTCCACATGTGTAGTGCCTCGTGGGAAAGCCCACACTGGAACTGGCTGGGGATTGGCCGAATCCTTTGCACTCAATATGTATGGCAAATGGAGACATTGTCTAGGAAAGTATTACAGAGTGAGGACAAAAGCCTGCAGTTCCCACCTTTGCACCACTCTCTGCAGTTCCACTCCAGTGCCACTCTTGCACCGTTTGTGCCGCTCCCCCACAAGCCTGCAAGTTCGGCAAGTCCATAGGTCCATTTGAGAGAGAGCTGCCAGCGGCACCCAGACCTGGCTTGTCTTGGACCACTCTGCATCCTGACTTCCTGCTAGCTACCCTGAGCTAGGGAAGACAGCAGCAGTTTGGCTTCTTTCCTTGCACTGCCAAAACAGTGCCTCTCCACGCTCTCTGCCTCGTGGAAGCTGTGTCTATAGACACTTAGACTTTGGTGGGCTTTTGTTCGCACCGGGCTTCGCCACGTGGATCCACAACGAAGCTTGCAGCTTCAGAGGCTGCCACAGAGACATTCAGCAGGGATCATCGCTGAGAGAGCTGGGGGTGTGCAGCCTGCAGCAGGGGAAGCTCAGGGCAGACCTCATCGCTGTCTACAGCTACCTGAAAGGCGGTGGTAGCCAGGTGGGGTTGGGCTCTTCTCCCAGGCAACGAGCAACAGAATGAGGGGACACAGTCTCGAGCTGTGCCAAGGGAGGTCTAGGCGGGATGTTAGGAGGAAGTTCTTGCCAGAGAGAGTGATTGGCATTGGACTGGGCTGCCCAGGGAGATGGTGGAGTTGCATCCTTGGAGGTAAAAGCCTGGATGGGGCACTTAGTGCCATGGTCTAGTTGATTGGATAGGGCTGGGTGATTGATAGGTCAGACTGGATGGTTTTGGAGGTCTCTTCCAACCTGGTTGAATCTGAGATTCTATTCTAAATTCCCACTTCACCTCTGTGAGTAAAAGTCTGTTCCCTAGGCTCTCTGTTCAGCCTGATCTATAAGTGGGGTAAAGCTGTCTTGCAGCTTAAGCCTTTTCCATTTTCTGACTTTCCTAAATTATTAAACTTGCCCATAGCATCCTTGTGAAGATTTCCTGATTGAATTTGAACCTGTAAATAAACCTTAACTAGTTCTGAATATAGTTTGGAGGGTAGGGGTTTCTGGAACATAAAAATAATTCTATTTTTATAATTCCTGCCTCATCCAATTAATCCCTAACCAAACCAATATATGCTTGTAAATTTTTGCCATGCTGTAAATATAGACTCAGCTTATTTCCAAACTGTCTGAGCTAATCTGGTAAATTTCAGTAGTGTGGGAAAGAAAAGTTCCTAACTCAGGTCAGTTATGTAGGAAAACAGTGTTCTTGGGTATTCTGCTATATTTTTTGTACTTGTACACCCATACTGCAAATTCTGCTGCTAACAAGACCCTGAGGATAAGACATGTGCTGAGGAGATGTATGGTAATGCAACCCCTTGCTGCTCAAACAACCACTACACATAGACATATTCACACAGACAGTTATGTGGACAAGTCTACTAAGAGAAATCCTCTGAGAAGAAATATTGTAATGCAGTTGCAAGCTATCAGCCTCCTCAGTATATATTCTGCTGTGCCACCAGGTCAGGCAGCACAGCCAAAATAACCATCCAGCATTTCTAGCTGAAATCACAAATTATTAGTTGGCTTGCATCAGCAAGTAAAATCAGCAAGTTGCATCAGCATACATCAGAAATGTCTTCATTAACTGCCCAAATTATCCTTAGTTTTTACTGGGCAATCATAGCAGTAAATTGCTAAAGACAGTATCTGGAAAAAGCTGACTCTCAGGAGGGGAGAGAAATGCTTTAACTTATGCACTTCTTTCTACTGACTCCTCACTGTAGAAGTTATACCTAATAAAAACACACTCAATAAAAAACACAGTGTCCTGGGTAATTTTTTTTTTTTTTTTTGCTAACTCTAAGTGATATCCTAAGTGTTTTCTAGAAAGAGATGTTGCTTTAAGAAGCATACTCAAGAGTGTTTAGTGAAGCTCCCTTCAACCACAGGCTACTACTATTTTGGAAGAATAATTTTCCAGCCTCTTAAGCAAACTGTCACAGCAAAGAGGAAGAGGCACTGCAAGCAGCAACTCAGAGCAAAGCAAGCTTAACCCCTCCCCAAATCAATATGTAGGTATCAACTTTATAAAGACCTATAATCAGCACCAGACACAAGTGGTCATAAAACATATGCTTCCCCTTTCCTTATCATTTAAGGTCTGATGCTAGTACATTAAAAAAATCCAACAATCTCCTGCATTATAATCAGCTTCAGCTCTAGGTTTGAAGATGCTGTCAAGAGCCAGCAAAGACTTTGCTGCTTTCTGGGAAGTCCAGATGACCTACCTTGCTGACATCTGTTTCCCTCAGTGGTTTTTCAAGTGAAATGAGGTGAGCTTGCTTCAGCAATAGCATGCACCAAACAGTATTCCCTATGTGACTTTGAATGTATAAGCAGCTTTACCTTTTATTAGATTTTCATCAGCTGGCTAAAGAGGGCTGTTGTTGCCAAATCATTCAGTTGCTCACAGAAACACAAAACTTTAGAGGTTGGCAGTGACCTCCAGAGATCATCCAGTCCAACCTCCCTGCTGAGACAGCATCACCCAGGGTAGTTGGCACAGGAATGCATCCAGGTGGGTTTGGAAAGTCTCCAGAGAAGGAGACTCCGCAGCCTCTTTGGGCAGCCTGTTCCAGGGCTTTGTCGCCCTCACTGTAAAGAAGTTTCTCCTCACGTTGAGGTGAAACTTTCTATGTTCCAATTTGTTAGAAATATCTCACAAGAAAGCTAAATCCTCCTGAAGAGCTCTTTTTTGGAAATGCTCATATTAAAATACTGGTGATTATCCCATGTCTTGCAGTGGATTTTTTCAAGAGCACTGAACTTCTGCAGGACTTAAGGATAAGAACATTTGTCCAGAGCAAAATGAAACGTGCTCTGAAGTGCCTCTGACATGGTCAGCACCAGTCTGCAGGCTGTGAATACAGGGACTTGTGCCTGAAAACTTACAGAGGTGACAAGTGGTCTGCAAACAAAGAGAAAGAACTTGATTAGTCAGGACTTCTTCATTCAGCTTGCCAAGATGGCTTAGGATCCACTACTGCTGGAATATTTTATTTACACAGGCAACACAAGATGTCCAACACAAGATGTCCAACACAAGACGGACAGGGAACTGTTGGAGCAAGTCCATGTTAGGAAAGTTCTTTCCAGTGAGGAAGGTGAGACACTGGCACAGGTTACCCAGGGAGGCTGTGGAGCACAGAAGCACAAAATGTGATCAAAGATCACATTCTGTGCTTCTGTGCTCCACAACCTCCCTGGAGGTGTTCAAGGCCAGGTTGGACGAGGCCTTGAGTGACCTGTACTAGTGGGAGGTGTCCCTGCCTATGGCAGGGGGTTGGAACTGGATGAGCTTTGAAGTCCCCTCCAACTAAACCATTCTATGATTCCATGATTCTAGGAGTAGATTCATAGAGTTTAGGGGTTGGAAGAGATCTTCAGACATCATGAGGTCCAACCCCCCCTGCTAAAGCCAGATCAACTAGGGCAGGTCACACAGGAATGCATCCAGGTGGATTTGAAAGTCTCCAGAGAAGGAGACTCCACAACCTCTCTGCACAGCCTGCTCCAGGGCTCCAGCACCCTCACTGCAAAGAAGTTTCTCCTCACCTTGGAGTGGAACTTCCTGTGTTCTAGCTTATATCCATTAATCCTTGTCCTATAACCAGGTGCCCCTGAAAAGAGCCTGTCCCCTTCCTCTTGACAGTCACCCCTCAGATATTTATAGACGTTACTAAGACCTCCTCTCAGCCTTGACCAAGTCATCACACCTTTGTAGTTCCTTGCAGCAATGAACAAGTTCTCTGTAGGTATCCATTAAGAGGGAGCTAGAAGGCACTTAACTCTTATGTTCCAGAAAGCCATAACTCAAAAGAAAAGCAGATGCCAAAACCAACCAAAAAACACCAAACAAAAAGCAGCAACTAAATCAACCTGCAAAAGTTCTTTAACTCCAGTTTGTTGGGAAGGGATTGATTTTGTTTCCCTAAAGAAAAAAAAAAAATCTGATAATACAAACTGAGTTTATTTTGCTTCACTTAAGCTTATTTTTGTTTCTCTTCCACTTGAATCCTCACGTGTCATTTGAGGCACAGAGTTCCACGTGTGCAGCCTACGGATACGTGGGAACAGGTGCACATTTCAGCAGCAAGGGGATACTTCATTCCCAGCAGCAGTAGGCACAGCTTTGGCTGTGCAGTTGCCCAGCCTATCTTGTCAGTGTACAGATGGAGCCAAGCTCAGCAATGCTGTCTTGCTTAGGTTGACCCTGGGGCAATTCTTGAGGACCTAATATACAGCATCTCAGATTCCTCTGCCACCTCCACTACAACTAAACGGATTGGGTCTGGCTGAGATGGAGGTAATACTCCCCACAGCAGACCTCACAGTGCTGTGCTTTGTATAAATTCCAGCAGGTCTAAGGAGGTTCTCTCCCTCTACTCTGCTCTGGTGAGACCACACCTGGAATACTGTGTTCAATTGCTCCCCTGTTCAAGAGAGACAGGAATCTGCTGGAAAGAGTCCAGTGGAGAGCCACGAGGATGAGTGGGGGACTTGAGCATCTCCCCTATGAAGAGAGACTGAGAACCCTGGGGCTGTTTAGTGTGGAGAAGAGAAGACTGAGAGGGGATCATATCAATGTCTATAAATATCTGAGGGGTGGGTGTCAAGTGCCTGGGGCCAATCTCTTTTTGGTGGTCAGCAGCAATAAGCCAAGGAGCAACAGCTACAAACTGGAACAGAGAAGGTTTCACCTCAACATGAGGAGAAACTTCTTTACAGTGAGGGTGACAGAGCCCTGGAGCAGGCTGCCAAGAGAGGTTGTGGAGTCTCCTCCTCTGGAGACTTTCCAAACCCACCTGGATGCATTCCTGTGTGAACTACCCTAGGGGATCCTGCCTTGGCAGGGAGGTTGGACTGGATGATCTGTGGAGGTCCCCCCCAACGTCTAAGGTCCTGTGAATCTGTGACTCTGTGAATATCTAGAAGGTGTTGATAACACAGCAGCATTTTGGCTACTGCTGAGCAGTGCTCACACAGCATGGAGGTTGTCTCTCCAGCATCCCACCCCTCACACAGTAGGCTGTGGATGGGCAAACCCTTGGGTGGGGATATTGCCACGCCAGCCAAAACAAGCTGGCCAAAGGGACATTCCACACCATGTGATGTCTGCTCAGCAGTAAAAGCTAAGGAGGGAGCAAGGCAGCATTTGCTGTTATATTTGTCTTCTGGAGCAACCACTATGTGCACTGAAGCCCTGCTTCCCAGGGAGTGGCTGGACATCATCTGCTGAAGGGAAGCAGAAAAAAATTGTTTTGTTTTCCTTTGCTCCCATGTGTGGCCTTTGCTTTTGCTTTATTAAACTCCTTTTATCTTGACCCAGGAGTTATTTTCCCATCTTCTTTTCTCCCTGCTCTAGCCTGCTGAAGAGGGGAATAATAGAGTAGCTTGGTGGGCACCTGGCATCCAGCCAAGATCAACCCAACACACTAAAACCAGGACTCCTCTTGCCAGGCCTCATTCCTCACTCCAAATATTGCAGTCCCAGAAGGCATACCAGGGCCTTCTGAAGCAAGGAAGCAGCACATGACAGCTTCTGCTCAGATGTAAATCCCAGTCCTCTTCACACACACCAGTGCAAACCCACACTAGTTCCACCCTGGTAACTGGAGTAATAGGAACTTTAAACCCATGCAAGTTATTAACAAGATCCATCACATATACAGATACTGTTTAGGGAAGACCTCAAGCTATTTGTCATGCTCAGCTCGTGTAAATGTTGCATTTCAGGAGTAACTCTGAATTTTAAACAGATTATGAAAAGATCTTCAAGCACAGCAACAAGAGTGGCTGCTCAAGAAACTGGGGGCTAGGAGTGCAGACTGCAAGCGTTTCCAAAGCAAACATTCACCACGTAGCTCACCTTTCAGGATCCATCAGAACCCAGCTAGAGTCACACTGCCGTCATGAGAGTCAGGATAGGGCTGTAGCTTCAGGGTGCATAAGCCAAATGAAAGCAATGAATGGGACCTAATGGAGCAGGTCGAGAGGAGGGCCACAAAAATGATCAGGGGGTTGGAACATCTCTGCTATGAAGACAGGCTGAGGGAGCTAGGGTTGTTCAGCCTGCAAAAGAGGAGGCTTTGAAGAGACCTAATAATGACCTTTCAGTACCTGCAGTGTCTACCATCTGAGTCCCTCTGGATGGCATCCCTGCCCTCCAGTGTATCAGCCAGAACACATGGCTTGGTGCCAGCTGTCATTTATCTCTTCAGGAGAAGAACCTTACCATACCCATTTTTGAAGTTGCTATCACTCCTAGCAGTGTGCAAATGGTAATAAAGGACATTAAAAAATAAGACAGCAGTAGTAAAACCACCCTTTCCAATCACGTGCCCAAAAGAATATGCTTGGCATAGGCAAAATACCCCAACCTTAGAGAGTCCTCTTCACATTTCAAATAATGACACAACAAGTTACAAGAAAAGAGGAAATCTGCTTTTGTTGACCTTCAAGTAAACTACCTGTCCTGTAAGTTATGCTGAGGATGGCTACAGGACATGTGACAGAGAAGGAGTCTGTGTGTAAACAGCCTGTGTTTAGTGTGTGATGAGTTTGTTTATCCTGAAATACTACAGAATCACAGAATTAACCAGGTTGGAAAAGACCTCTAAGATCAAGTCCAACCTATCACCTAACCCTTCTAATTAACTAACCCATAGCACTAAATGCCTCATCCAACCTCCTTTTAAACACCTCCAGGGATGGTGACTCCATCCCCTCCCTGGGCAGCCCATTCCAATGCCAATCACTATCTCTGGCAACAACTTCTTCCTAAAGTCCAGCCTAAACCTGCCCTGGCCCAGCTTGAGGCTGTCTCCTCTTGTTCTGTCAGCTGCTTGCCTGAGAGCAGAGCCCAACCCCAGCTGGCTACTACCTCCCTTCAGGTAGCTGTAGAGAGCAATGAGGTCTGCCCTGAGCCTCCTCTTCTGCAGGCTGCACACCCCCAGCTCCCTCAGCCTCTCCTCACAGGGCTGTGCTCCAGGCCCCTCAGCAGCCTCAGTGCCCTTCTCTGGACATGTCCAGCATCTCAACATCTTTCTTAAACTGAGGAGCCCAGAACTGGACACAGCACTCAAGGTGTGGCCTCACCAGTGCTAGTACAGGGGCAGAAGGACTTCCCTTGTCCTGCTGGCCACACTGTTCTTGATCCAGGCCAGGATGCCATTGGCCTTCTTGTCCACCTGGACACACTGCAGGCACTCTGTAGGAGTTATTTCTCCTATTCCCCAATGCCACTGGGATGTCTCTAGCTTTTATTTCTGTGTTTTGAACACAAATGTTTCACTGTGTGCTGCTGAATCAGTGACAAGTTACAAAGCTGGTTCTTGCTCACAATCAGTCTCAGTCTGGTGGCAATATTAATTTTTGTGGGATGAGTGACCAGAAGTCTCTCCTCCTTGATAAGGAGAGACACAGTGCCTGAGCCACAGTTGCTCACCATCCTGAGCACTGAACCAAGGTACCACACTAGCCTGCAGCATCCCTGACTTTGAATCATAGAGTCACTGAGGCTGGAAAACACCTTTAAGATCATCAAGTTCAACCATAATCCAACAACGGTGACCACTAAATCATATCCTGAAGCACCACATCTACAGCTTCTTGAGCACCTCCTGGGGTTGCAACTCCACCACCTCCCTGGGCAGCCTGTTCCAACACCTCACCACTCCCTCAGTATAGAAATTTTTCCTAATGTCCAATCTAAACCTCCACTGTCACAACTGAAACTTATTTCCTCTCATCCTTTTCGCTTCTTACTTGGGAGAAGACATCAACATCAGCCTCACTAAAACCTCCTTCAGGTAGTCATAGAGAGCAATAAGACCTCCCTTTAGCCTCCTCTTCTCCAGACTAAACAATCTCAGCCCCTCAGCTGCTCCTCATACGACATGCCCTCCAACCCTTACCAGCCTAAGAATGATAAAGGTTGGAAATTATTAAGTCCAGTCATTAACCTAACACAACAATGCCCACTAAACCATGTCTGAAGTCTACTTGCTTTTTGAACACCTCCAGGGATGGTGACTCCATCACATCCCTGGGCATTGGACTAACAACTCTCCCAGTAAAGAAATTTTTCCTAATTTCTAACCTAAACCTCCCCTGGCACAATTTCAGGTCATTTCCTTCTATCACCTGATTTTTCCCTTCTACTCCACTCTGCTGAGACCCCACCTGGAGTACTACATCCAGTTCTGGAGCCCTCATTACAAGAAGGATCTGGATGTGCTGCAAGGTGTCCAGAGAAGGGCCACAAGGATGATCAGAGGGCTGGAGCTGCTCTGCTATGGAGACAGACTGAGAGAGTTGGGGCTGTTCAGTCTGGAGAAGAGAAGGCTCCAGGGAGACTTTATTGTGGCCTTCCAGTATTTGAAGTGGGCTACAAGAAAGCTGGGGAGGGACTTTTTAGAGTGTCAGGTAGTGATGGGACTGGGGGGAATGGAACAAAACTAGAAATGGGGAGATTCAGATTGGATGTTAGGAAGAAGTTCTTCACCATAAGGGTGGTGAGACACTGGCACAGGTTGCCCGGGGAGGTGATGGAAGCCTCATCCCTGGAGGTTTTTAAGGCCAGGCTGGATGTGGCTCTGAGCAACCTGATCTAGTGTGAGGTGTCCCTGCCCATGGCAGGTGGGGTGGAGCTAGATGACACCTGGGGTCCCTTCCAGCCCTGACAGTTCTTTGATTCTATGATTCTATACTAAGGAGAAGAGACCAAACCCCCATCCTGGCTCCAACCTCCTTTCAGGGAGTTGTAGAGAGCAATGAGGTTTGCCCTGAGCCTCCTCTTCTCCAGACTAAACAACCCCAGTTCCCTCAGCTGCTCCTCACAGGCCCAGTGGTTATTATAGTGAATTCCATGAACTTGTCCCAGTGGTTATTTTAGGGAATTCCATGAATTTATCCCAGTGGTTATTTTAGTGAATTCTATGAATTTATCTGCAAGCAGAACTCCTCTCTGCTTACAACAGGATCTTTATCACTCTCTGATGCTAACCCCAATTTCTTTCGCCTAGCGGACCAAAACCCCACGTCTAATGATGTGTCAGAATCTATCTGCTGTATTTTGGGGTTGGAATGAGATTCAAACCATCCCAAAAATCTGCACGTTTTCCCAGGAGCCTTGCTAGCTTCTGTCGGTGGCCAGCTGCATGCTCCCTGCTGTGGCAAGCTGCCAAAACTCGTTTCTTTTAATCCTGAGTGCTGGGAATCATGAAGCAGGACATCCACAGACAGCTGACTCCTGCTTGCTCCGCACTAGACCATGGCTCAGCCTGCAACAAGGTGATCCCCAGAGTTAACAGCACTTTTTTTTTTTACCCCCTGAAGCTTTGTTCTAAATGACCGACACCAAGCAACATTTTCCACCTCCGATTTCTAACTGTAAGCACCCGGATAAAGCCAAGCCTGTTTTTCAGGAAAACTAGGTGTTTACAGTAAAGAGATGCATTAGAGGCAATAAAAGCTGTAGGTGCTCAGCACTTAGGCTTGCCAGACTTCTTATTCAGATGTTTAATTGGAGGAACTTGTGTTTGAAAACGTTGCCCTAAGGAACTCAGCAGCCCGTCTAAGGGCAGTTTAATTGGTCCAGACAAGTCCAGACTAAAATATGCAACATGCTGCGGCATCTCTTTGCAGCACATCAATTTTCAGGGGAAAAAAAAAAAACAAGCCGTGTTACAGTGCAAAAAAAAAAAATATATATTTCTCAGCATGTTTCTGTCCAAATTTCAGTTTTGTTTTTGTTTTTTTTTTTTCCTCTTTCTACAAATGACATCCGGAGATTCTAGGGCAGAAAGTGAAGTGAAACGACAGACAAAATTAAAAGTACTAAAAAACTAATTAAGGAGAAAAAAAAAAACCACACCTAATGAAAGAAATCTTTCCATCTAAACCAAAACGGCTCTCTGTTTTAATATATTTTTTTCTGATATGAAGTATTTGTTCATCTGTATTTATTCATCTGTGATAGCCAAATTTAAAGACTGACTGATCATCTCACTATTTTTTTTTTTTTCCCCCCATGAAGGTTTCTATGGCTTCATCATCAGTTTTGCTCCCAGCCAAAAATTTGTTCTTCCACAGCCTCGGTCTTATTCTTGCATCATAGCTTCAGTTTAGTATGACTTTGTTTAAAATAAATTATCCATAAATTCCAGTCTGGACATCAACATTTGTCTTAATTAAAATCTTCTGGCAGTTTCAGTTGGAAGCTATTTCTCTTTTCCCTCCTAAAAAGCCTACTGTGAAGCATGCAGGAGCCAGCAGGACCCCCTCGCTGCAGCCGGGAGATGGCTGCGATTCATCAGCCGCGGGTGAGGTTAACTCCTACCTACACAATCCCCACAACTGTCATGAGAACTCTGAAGATTAAAAGGGTTGATTTACACAAAAATTGTCATTATGCTGATTAAAGGGGAAAGATCTTTACATGCTTAAAACCACATGCAAAAACAAGAAGGGGAGGGGGGGGGAATAAAAGAATAAAAATATATATGTATACCAGATGCCTAAAAGTACCTAGAGGATACTGTGTTCTGATTCAAGAAAATGATTCTCTACCCATCCCTCTTCTCCCACACATATCCCTAAGGAAAATAGGAGGAGGGTCTGGTTTTGTGGTGTCTGTTTCCCAAAGCAATGTCACACCATGCAGCAGTCCTGGCAAAACCTGTTTGGCTGTGTTTCTGCAAGCTAAGAAGGAGTTCTTCCTTAACATGCCATTTCAAAAATAAATGGAGAGGAAAAAAAAAAAATAGGCATCAACACAAAGGCTTCGGGCCAGGGTGTGAGCTGCCCTCTGTGTGGGCCAGCCCAGTGGGTGCTGCCAGCCTCCAGCAAGAACAAACACCCTGGTGAGGCAAAAGGGAGGCACTGAGCCACTGGCACACCCACGCCGACATCAGGACTTATTTTTAGCCACTGCTCATGGAAGCAAACGTGTGGTGAAGCAGTTATCAGCCAGCCGTGTGCTGGGCTGCATCAAAAGGAGTGTGACCAGCAGGCTGAGTGAGATGATTCTGACTCTCTGCTCTGCTGAGACCTCACCGGTTCTGGAGCTACCAGCGCAAGGACGTGGAACTGCTGGAGTGGCTCCAGGAGGCCATGAAGATGGTCAGAGGGCTGGAGAACCTCCCCTATGGGGACAGGCTGAGAGAGTTGGGGCTGTTCAGCTTGGAGAAGAGAAGGCTCCAGGGAGATCTTATAGCGACCTTCTAGTACCTGAAGGGGGCTACAGGAGAGCTGGAGAGGGACTTTTTACAAGGGCTTGTAGTGATATGATGAGAGGCAATGGCTTTGAGCTGGAAGAGGGGAGATTCAGACTGGAGATTAGGAAGAAATTCTTTAGAGTGGGGGTGGTGAGACACTGGCACAGGCTGCCCAGGGAGGTTGTGGATGCTCCCTCCCTGGCAGTGTTCCAGGCTAGGTTGGTTGGATGGGGCATTGAGCAACATGGTTTAGGGGAAGGTGTCCCTGCCTATGGCAGGGAAGTTGGAACTAGATCATCTTTAAGATCCTTTCCAATCCAATCTATTCTGTGATTCAGTGATTCTTGTTCTGGCACCTCGGGAGAGTTAGGAATCTTCTACAAGAGATGCTGTGAACCTTTTCCTGCTCCTCCTGCTCCCCTCTTCCAACCTTTCTTGGTGCCCTTTCATCTCTGTTTCCCTCCCTTGAGGCCATCTCCTTGGTAATGGTAGGAGAAGCCTTTCTGCTCTACACATCTCTGCCTCTCCCACCCTTCCCTGTGGTTGGCATGTTTATTGGCCTACTTAACTCCTGGAAAAGGCAATGAACCAAGTTGGGAAGGGACAAATCAGGTGCAAATAAGCTGCTGTGCACTCTCTGCATGCTCCAAAGCCTCATTCCTGGCTTGTAGCATGTGTCGGTGCTCCTGCGATCCACTTGTGACCACAGTGGAAGCCACTCAGAGGCACACTTGACATAGGTATCCAAAAGTCATATGCATAGGCACTGCCTGGGCAGGCAAAAAGAAGTTCCTGGAGTAGGCATCCATTATGTATGGTGTTACAAACCACAATGAAGTGGAAGAGGAGCTCAGTAGGAAGGAAGGTGAGATACAGGTGACTGCACAGGTGCACAGTGTAGATAAAAAAAATCATTTTAAAATTTGCAGAACTAAGCTTTTTTTTTTTTTTTTGCAGGTTAAGTACAAAAATATTTATTCTTTTGCCTACAGAGCTGTCCTTAGCTTTGCAGTGAGACTTTTGCCCCTTAAGCCAGTTACAAGTATGTATAAATACATAAAGTTAGAAGTGAGACAGCTTGTAGGGAACATTTATTTATCTGGGAGCTCCCTCTGAATTTTGATGGGTTTTAAAGTATCTAAGACAAGAGTGTGGTCTTCGTGCCTGTCATGCTATTAAGGGAAAAGTCAGCAGTTAATAATTGCCAAAGGTTACACATGCATCACACTCCCAGTTGCAATTCATCTGTATCAATGACACTTTGGTGCTGTGAAATACAGAGGGGCAAAAGCATGCAGATCCATATTGATTTGAGAATGCTAGTTGTGGAGCAAGGCACACATAATTAAAGGGTAACAAACTCAATCCACAGCAGAGTGCAGAAAAAAGAAAGTACAGTACTAACTCTCTGAGAGGATTCAATTTTCATCAAGTACCTTTGAATGTCAAGTTCTGAATGAAGGGAGACCAACATGCACTGCAAAACCTGTGGATCAAAGAGAGAAAAGAAAGGGAGGGGAAGAAATAATTGTTAACAGGAAAAGAAAAATGAGAACAGTAGAAACTGAAAGAGAATAACCTCCAAAGTACACAAAGGGAGAGGAGAGGGAAGAGGAACAGGGAAGAGGAACAGAGAAGAGGAACAGGGAAGAGGAACAGAGAAGAGGAACAGAGAAGAGGAACAGAGAAGAGGAACAGAGAAGGGGAACAGAGAAAGAGGAGAGGGAAGAGGAACAGAGAAGGAGGAGAAGGGAGTGGAACAGAGAAGGAGGAGAGGGGAGTGGAACAGAGAAGGAGAAGAGGGGAACAGAGAAGAGGGAGAAGAATAATGATGGAAAGGCACATATGCCAGGGAAGAATATGCTCTATCAATAACTAATATGCAATATTCTCAGGGTCCTTGCTGGACTTGGTGGCATTACATGGGGAGATGTGTCAAAGAAATGGAGCATGTTCACCTAATAGAAGAGTTAGTGGCAGAGAGTTGAGCCACACAGACTCAAATATTTATCTAGCAGCCATCCCTCACAAGAAATGGCAAAACTCCTCATCTTAAGAAATGATACAGCTCCTGGCTGGAGTCAGCAGCAGTCACCACATTCCTGTTCTGGTTTCACACTAACAGTAGAGCCATGGAACCCTTCAAGCAGGACTTGGAGATACTTTATCATTCCTGATTACCTCAACTTTATAAAGAACAAAAGATAAACCATGGTATGACTAAAAAGTGCTCAGACCACTCTCTTTACTATTCTACATCTGATCTTAAAAATGTGCTAAAATGAACTGTTTAAGGGCCTAAAAAAACCCAAACATTTTTATTCCCTACAACTGCCTGAATGAGATGCAAATTGGAGGGGGAAATTGCCTCCTGCTGTTTGAGTACCTTACAGGTGAAGGTGCTGTATTTTCCTTCACCTTCATTTGCCTGCAGGGTGGAAGCAGAAAAGATTTTGCAGAGTGCTCTAAACAACCTTCTCTGAGCAGCGATTCCTCCTTCAGCCACAGTCAGGCTCTCCCAGGACAACTGCTGCTGCCTCATTCAGAGCATGCAGCAATTCATCCCGGGCAAAGAAACGCAACTGCTTTGCTAACAAGGATGCTGTTGTTAAAGAATCTTATTGAGCAAGCAATTATAATGCCAACATCATAATTAAAGGAGTGATTCAAAGAATCTTTTGAATTTTTACAAACCCAGAGGATATGAGAGCGGATTTTAGGGGAGGAGATAAGCAACACAGAGGCACGCTGTGATTTTTTTTTTTTCACCTCTTCTGGTGATTGGACACGTTGGAAGGGCAGTGCCATTTTATTTCAAGACAACAATAGATCATTTTTCTCCCTATGATAAATGCATCCTTTAGAATTGTTGGAGTCAAATGTGATTTTTACAAACAAGCTATTTATGCAAACACAGTACAAATTAAACGTAGCCTTCCGGCAACAACTGGCTAAGTTCCAATTCCAAACCACAAAGACAAAACAGTCTGTTGCTAATGTCTCAGTAATGCTGGAACTGTATTAGGGCTTTTTGTGGCCTTATAATGTCACCACCTCACACAGACAAACCTGAGAAGTTCTATTTGCCCTTCGATTAAACCGTTCTGATTACAAAGAAAAGCAAAAGTTATGGATGCTCAAAGGACTAAATTCCATCTCAATCCCAAATACCTGAGACCTCCACAGGAGTAAGTGATGCTGCATGTTTGCTTCATATTCAGGCGTCACCACACATCAAGACCACACTTTGGAAGGGACATTACCCTGCACAATGGCAGCATTAAAAGTCAACAGTCACTCTCCCTAAAGCCATTGTATAAGAACAACTCGGGCTAGTTTCCTCAAATGCTGTCACCTCCTGCAGAATTACAACCCTGTCACTTTTCCCTGGACTTTCCTACTCCCAAAGGAAGTGAAACATCGATTCTGACCTAAGGGTGGGTAAGGATATAAGGATTAAACCAGCAACATCTCTCACCCTTAACCCAGGGAGAATGTTGCCTGTGTCCTCATCGTCCCCCCCTCCTCTTAAGAGGGCCTACAGGAAGGCTGGGAAGGGACTATTGACAAGGTCTTGCAATGACAGGACAAGGGGCAATGCGTTCAAACTGGCAGAGGGGAGATTTAGACTGGATGTTAGGAGGAAGTTCTTTGCAGTGAGGGTGGTGAGACACTGGCACAGGTTGCCCAGGGAGGTTGTGGCTGCTCCCTCCCTGGAGGAGTTCAAGGCCAGGGTGGATGAGGCCTTGAGTGACCTGTGCTAGTGGGCAGTGTCCCTGCCTATGGCAGGGGGCTGGAACTGGAGGATCTTTGAGGTCCCTTCCAACCTTACCATTCTATGATTTATTTTAGCTTTGAAGCAAATTGATAGGTGAGGAGTTGCAGTTAAAATAGGCCCAGAAGTCTCTCCCTTCTCTTAGGGCAGTTGATCTGAAATCCCCAGAATTAAGAGTTAACATTCTCTGAGCAAACAGTCCTGCAGGACACAATGACCCACGCAGAAGCACAGAACCACAACAGCAGTGCAGTTGCAGGCTTCACCAGTTCCTGCATAAGGCAGCACACAGAGGCAAAGGAGGCTGCCACAAGCAAACTTTGCATCATAGAATATCAGGGGCTGGAAGGGACCTCAAAAGCTCATCTGGTCCAGCCCCCCGGTCAGAGCAGGACCACCCAGAGCAGATCACACAGGAACACATCCAGATGGTTCTTGAATATCTCCAGAGAGGAAGACTCCACAACCTCCCTGGGCAGCCTGTTCCAGTGTTCTGTCACCCTCACAGGGAAAAAATTCTTCCATAGGTTCACCCGGAACCTCCTATGCCTCCTCTCTAGGATCACCTAGAGAAGACCCAGACTACGTGGGAGAAACAGAATCAACACCATTACCCCCATCCACGTAAAAACCTTATTATGAGTGAAATATGAAGACATTTGGGTCTGACTTCAAATCTGAAGTATGGCTTCCTTTGGAGCTTCCAAAAATATTTCTTCATTTTCTCTATTCCTTTCCAAACTCAGCACCGCACTGATGCCTTCATCAGCACTCTAATGACCTTGAGGGTATTTAAAGAGGGAAAACAATAATGATCTATTTCTTGCTTTCCTCCTAGACTGTAGGCAACACTATTTTTTTCCATCTGTGGGCATGTATGTGGATATATATAGTCCACAATGATGGGAAATGAATTCAAGGAGAGCTTTGCAACTTCCAAATACAGCCAGGGTTGCCTGCCCCAGGGACAGGTTGCTGGGACAACTCCCTATCTCCTGCTTCCCTCACTGACTCTCTGCAAGAGAAGTGAGGCATCAGAACAAACATCTGGACAAAGAGGATGTTGGAGCAAATCCTACAGAAGATTAGAAAGCCTTGGACTTGATTTACTAAGAAGTAAAGAGGTGTGGAGCACAGAACACTCTACTATCGTGCTCTGAGCAACCTCTGCTGGCCAGAAGATAGGATCTCATGCCCCTTCCTACATGGATGTATAAAGAGATGTACATGAGGGTGGAGATTACTTCACCAACTTGAAGAGCACAAGGACAACCAACAAAAGGTGGTCCTGTGCCAATCAGCTGAAAGAATGACAGAGATTTTCACTGTTGGCACAAGGACAACCAACAAAAGGTGGTCCTGTGCCAATCAGCTGAAAGAATGACAGAGATTTTCACTGTTGGCTACGAAATACTCTCAGAGCAGAGAGGCTTCTGTTATGTCTTCATGAGTTGTGAAAGCAAATAGCCAGACTACAAGAGGAACCAACTCTTGGCCATGTTGGATTGGCTTGCAAAGAAACAGCTTAACACAGGCAGGTAGACAGAAAAAGGTAATGTGGAAAAAAAAACACACACATCAAAAGAGCACAAGAAATATCCTCTGGAAAATCAGAGGCCAAGAAGGAAAGTGGAAATCAGAGCTGGGACACAGGGTGCAGAATAGTTGCAGAGCCTTACTAACAGAAAGTATGAGCAAGATGGAGAAAAACTTCATTTCAGGACACAGTCTTTATTGTAAGGAAAGAGGTAGCAGAAAAAAAGGAAACAGCTGCCCAACATGTGGCTTTTGAACTTTAAACTGAAATGGAGCAAGTGGTGGCCCTAGAGAAAGAAATAGAGAGCTAAAAGTCATAGGAGGAAAGCAAAATTGCCAGGAATGCACTGAAGGTCATCACATGAACTCCTAAGAAGTGTCTGGTGAACACCACTTGTTAAGGTAGTAGCTTGGTGAGCAGTAACTTGGGGAGGACAAGGATGAATATCTTGGGGCCGACTGACTGCATTAGTCATTATCCCAGCACCTTCAAAACAAGGGGGAAGGAACTGTAAGCAGATCAAAGGAAAGCATTCACCACCTCGAGCAGGACCAGGCGTGTTCAGCACTGACATTCTGAGTCTCCAAAGGAAAGTGCAGATGCTTGAGACGTTTGTGCCAATGATTTAGGAGGAGACATCTGTCCCCTGAGTCAGTCTGAAACAATGTCACAGAGGGATGTTAGCAGCACAATGTCCTCCCACCACAGGAATGCAGCTCTGCTGTTCCTGCTGGCAGTGACCAGCCAAACCACAGTGCCTAGTCACTGAGGCAGAGCTGTGAAAGTGGAGAACTCAAGAAGCACATCAGGCTTTCCCCTTTTCTTCACTCTGTGCAATACACCTTTGGAATATGCTTCTGATGACTTCAGCATCCAAAGTCCTTCCAAAGGCAGATCACAGGCTCACAGGGTGTCAGGGGTTGGAAGGGACCCAAAAGAGATCATCCAGTCCAACCGCCCTGCCAATCTAGCTCAGGACACACAGGAACATATCCAGAAAGGCCTTGAAAGTCTCCAGAGAAGGAGACTCCACAACCTCTCTGGGGAGCCTGTGCCAGTGCTCTGTCACCCTTACAGTCAAGAAGTTGCCCCTTGTGTTGAGCTGGAACCTCCTGTGCTGCAGCTTCCATCCATTGCTCCTTGTCCTACCCCAGTGGAGCAAGTCAGCAGAGCCTGTTCCCCCTACTCCTGACCCCCCAGCCCTCAGATATTTATAAACATTTATTAAATCCCCTTTCAGTCTTCTCTTCTCCAGACTAAGCAGCCCCAAGTCCCTCAGCCTCTCCCCATGAGGCAGTGCTCCAGTCCCCTAATCCATTCTTGTAGCCCTCTGCTGGACCTTCTCTAGCAGGTCCCTGTCCCTTTTAAACTAAGGAGCCCAAAACACATTAAACACATCCCCTTTATCCTGAGTCACCCAGGGAGATGACACAGGTGCTGAGACAAGAAGTGGTTAAACCAGAGACCTGCACAGGTAGAGCATGGAGCAAAGCTGGGCTGGCCAAGGACTTTAGGATGCCAATTAGCATTCCCTAGGCCTCCAGCCTCTGGGCAAGATCCTGCAGAGACATGCAATCAGGAGGGAAATGATAATGAGAACACAACGGGCTAGAGATGAGTATGTAGATGATTATGTACAACTTAACGAGATGCTGACTCATAAGTCCTCTTAAACAGCTTGAAATTGGAGGAAGGAAGTGAGGATCAACTGCCTGTTTCCTGTGCACAATGGTTTTGTGGGGAGGGTGTGAGAAAAGTGACGCTCCTCAATGATGCCAGGATGGAAAAAAGTCAGGATGGTAGCTCAGCTGGATTCAGGCTAAAGATGTTCTTCCAACTGAAGTTTTAAGCCTACAACTGCCTGCCAAAGAAGGGAAAGGGTGAAGTCTTTTATCACATCAACTACTGGAAGCAATCTGCAAGATAGCATTTAAACAACTGCAGAAAAAAAGCAAAACCCAAAGATGGTCAATGACAAATGGTTCAAGAGGAAGCACAGAAACAAAAAGATGAGTGAAATGTAAACCAGGGACTACATCAGAGAGACTGAGAACAAAGGAAAAAGGTCTGCACAAAACATTAGGGTTTCTCATGGGGCAGGATTTGCATTTTCCAGCACCTCTGCAACTCCATCATCCCTCAAAGGAAAAATGTCACAGAATCACAGAATTAACCTCTAGGATCATCGAATCCCATCTATCACCTAACCCTTCTAATTAGCTAACCCATGGCACTGAGTGCCTCATCCAGTCTCCTCTTAAACACCTCCAGGGATGGGGACTCCACCACCTCCCCAGGCAGCCTATTCCAATGCCAATCACTCTTGCTGTGAACAACTTCTTCCTAACATCCAGCCTGAATCTGCTCTGGTGCAGCTGGAGACTGTGTCCTCTTGTTCTGTCACTGCTTGCCTGAGAGAAGAGACCAACCCCACCTGGCTACAACCTCCCTTCAGGCAGTTGTAGAGAGCAATGAGGTCTGCCCTGTCCTTTGGGTCCAGCTTGGTGAACATTACAACTGAAAATGACACATGTTAACTTAGCAAAATACCTCTCTTCTTTTTATAAAGAGGAGTCTCCATTGTAGTTTTTGTCATCTTCATACTTCTTGACCAAAAATAAAAGCCCTGAAAGCTTGTGTTCCATTTAATTTTAGTGAGGATTAAAGTGAGGATATCATTTTATATAGTATCACATAATAGTTAATAAACACTAAAATCAAACTGCTAGAACCAGACAGATTTGAAAGCATCTCGAGGAAACACAGATCATATCCCAAATCATCCAATTTTCAGAGACAATAAAATAGCTACACCTTTAAATAAGTAAAATAAAAGTAAAGTAAAATAATAAGTCTGGTATTCGAGAGGTGTGGAAGTTCTCCAGGGCCACAGAGCATCTCCCTTTCAGCTGCCTCTCCATCCAGGTGGAAATGTTATGTTGAGATTCCATATTTTTGCACAACATTGTGTCTCTTCCAGGTGTAACATCAAGCCAAAAAACACAACTTCTCGCTCACCTCAGATGCCTTACAATTTAGAGTTTGTAAAGCAAGATCCCACAGGGATTTCAATCTTGGCTCTGCCACAGACTCATGCTCAAATGTACATAATTAAGCATATAATTAAGGATAATCACACAAGAAGTCCACGAGACTGTTTTCATTACCCAAGTTAGGCATGAGTTGATTATTTGGTTGCTTTTTGGCCCTCACACTCGCAGTGGTGCTTGCTCACCGCATTGTTCACTACCCATGTTTCACAAAATCAGAGAATGTCAGGGGCTGGAAGGGACCTCAGAAGATCATCTGGTCCAGCTCCCCTGCCTGAGCAGGATCACCTAGAGCAGATCACCTAGGATCACCTAGAGCAGATCACACTGGAACGCATCGAGATGGTTATTTTCACACACAAGTAACCAAACTCAGGCTGCTTGGTACAGGCTGGAGGAGGGAAAATGATGCTTGAATTCAATTTCTCTAAAGTGCCCTTGGAACGCATCGAATCTGCAAACCTGAACCTGCATCACTCTTCCACAGTGTAAATGTCTCTAGGTGAAAAGCCAAAAAAGCCTACATTGTAGAGGGAAAAGAGCAAAAATAATACTGGCTGAAGATGGCCAAGTTGGTTGCCACACAATGATGCATATGACTGTGCAAGGAGGTACCTCAGCAGGCCTCCTGTTAATTCTGCTAACATTTGCAGGGAACACAGCAATTTTGAATTAGTGGCTCAGCAAGAACCAGAAAATCATTAAGGTTAGAAAATAGCCCAACCATCAACCCAACACCACCATGCCCACTAAACCACGTCCCAAAGTGCCATTTCTTGAACACCTCCAGGGATGGTGCCTCCACCACCTCCCTGGGCAGCCTGTTCCAATGCCTGACCACTCTTTAAGTAAATAATTTTTCCTAATGTCCAACTTAAACCTTCCTGGTGCAACTTGAGACCATTTCCTCTCATCCTATCGCTTATTACTTGAGGGACCAACTACCTAAGCTATCATCTGGAAGTTTCAATATGTAGAGAGACACTAAACTTTGCAAAGTGGCAAGAATGCTGTCTAGCTATCTTCTCTATCTGTCCCAGAGCTAGGAATGAGAGCAACCAGACAAACACACGATCTTTGGTGCCAATAGTTTGTCCCTCCTATTATTCATTCCCTTCCCCCTATCGTCATCATCTCTTCTTGGAATCACAATATACTGCTAAACAACAAAAAAATACATTCTGAGCCTTTAAAAAGGAATAAAGAACCAATGATGACCTAAGAAGGAAAATATTTTCACGAGCTGTCTCCAGTGTTTTGAAAAGTAATATGAATAACAGAGAAAATAGGATGCTTAAAGAATATAACTGCTCCTCTCTCTCATTTTTCTGTGGTATTTTCCTCTCAGTTTTATTCAAGCAACTGGTTGACCTGGTTATTCATACAACAGCCATCACTGAAAGGCACAGGATGGCATATGCAATGACAACTGATGGGCTGCTGAGAACAACATCCTCTGAAATGCAGAAAAATTCATGGCCTTGTCAACTTCCATCCCTTAGATTTAATTGCAAAGTTTCTTTGCTAACTCCTTTGAGACTTCGCTTTGGCCGTCACTATTGATTAAATGCACTTCCCTGTCCTTGCCCCACCATGTCCAGCACAATTCACAACCTTACCTCCCTCACAAGGTTTCTGCAATAAGCAGCTCATGAACAGCACACTGCAGGTAAAGTTACTATAGAAAAGCATCCCATTTATACATCACAGCAAGTCTGCTCTTAAGCTTTTGTAAAGACCAGTCTCAGCATGGCAGCGAGGTTTTGTCAGCCACAGCCTCCCAGATTTTCTCTTAGAACACTTAAAACTTGGAACTACAACACCAAACATAGCCATCCTCCCTGTCTCCTTATTCACTGAACTTATTACCTTCCAGCCTTCCTTAAACACAGACCTGTCATCCACACAATTACAGGAGAGATATGAGCTCAGAAATGCCTCTGTGCAGCATACACCAGCTTACACTTGAGTTGTTCTCATTAGCCTAGAATCCAGCTGAATAAGTCAGTCTTCTTATCTCATAACATCAGTTATCTCATAGCAGTCAGACAGAGAGATGTTAAGTACATATAATGCTGTACACAGGGAGAGTCTGGAAGGTCCTGAGTGAATCCTGGGTTTGATACCATCAGATATCATTGTTATGATACTGGGGGCTAATAATCAACATCAGCTAACATTAGGTTATGGAAAATGATCTTGACATCACTATTGCAAAACAGCACTGCAGGATTTCAGTGGTAAGGAAACTTAAATATTGATTACAAATCCAGATGTGTGTGTATATATGTTTTTTATGTATATATAAATAGATAGATGACTGACAGATGATAGATAGATAGACAGACATATAGATGTTCAAATATTACACATCATTCAAATGTCACAGAATCACAGAACATTAGAGGTTGGAAGGGACCTCCAGAGATCATCCATTCCAACCTCCCTGCCAAGCAGGATCACTCAGAGTAGTTCACACAGGAACACATCCAGGCAGGTTTTGAAAGTCTTCAGAGAAGGAGACTCCACAACCTTTCAGGGCAGCCTGCTCCAGGGCTCTGTCATCCTGACTGTAAAGAAGTTTCTCCTCATGTCCTTATTGCAGTAAGTTTTACTCTGCTCTGGTGAAACCTCACCTGGAGTACTGCACCCAGGTCTGGAGCCCACATTACAAGAAGGATATGGACCTGATGGAGCAGGTCCAGAGGAGGGCCATGAAAATGATCAGGAGGTTGCAGCACCTCTGCTACAAAGACAGGCTGAGGGAGCTGGGGGTGTTCAGCCTGGAGAAGAGAAAACTCGGGGGAGACCTCAGAGCAGTGCCTAAAGGGGGCCTACAACAATGATGGAGAGAGACTATTTACAAAGCCTTAGAGTGATAGGACAAGGGGCAATAGCTTCAAGATACAGAAGAACAGGTTTAGATTACATGTTAGAACACTGGTAGTGGAACACTGGAACAGGATGTCCAGGGAGGTGATTGGGCCCCCTTCCCTGGAGATATCCAAGGTGAGGCTTGACAGGGCTCTGAGCAACCTGATCTAGTTGAGGATGTTCCTCCTGACTGCAGAGGGGGGTTGGACTGGATGACCTTCAGAGGTCACTTCCAACCCAGACCATTCTATGATTATCACATATTGCAAAAGCTACTTCTTAAAAGGGATACAATGTAAAACCAGTAATAAAGAAACCATAATGTCAGCTCATTAATCAGAAATGTCAGTTCAAAGACATCCCATTTGGAAACAATAGACAGATGCTACTGGCTCTGTAAGTGTCACAGAACAGGGAATAGAGGTAGAGTTGGATTTCAAGGGTTGATGTCATTGTTGTTCACAAGCCAACACAGGGCTTTAAAACCAAAAAGAATCTACAGCACATAAAATGGTTTCCAACTTGTAAGGGCTCCAGGCATCATGCCAGAGGATAATAATCTGCAATGCTGTTTAGGGCTTTTCAGAGGAGAAAGTGAGGGAGGGGATATAACACATTCATGCAGAAAGGAATGTGCAATTCCATGTGCCATTTATGTGCTGCAAAGAGAGATGTCTTCCTAGAATCCTGCTTTCATGCAGTTGTCCTCTCTTCACATGATTAAACATTCCCCAAGTTGGGATCTTTACGTTCTAACATCTTTGCTCACCAAAAAGCTTTCTTTACATCGACTGTGCTAGCACCACTCACAAATGGCTAAGCATCAAGAGTCAAGAGAAAGCAGGTCTAACACAGAATCACAGAACTGTTTCAGCCCTCTAAGATCATCGAGTCCAACTGTCAACCCAACACCCCCATGGCCACTAAACCACGTCCCAAAGCGCCACGGCCACATCTTTCTTGAACACCTCCAAGCACGGTGACTCCACCACCTCCCTGGGCAGCCTGTTCCAATGCCTGACTGCTCCTGCAGGAATGAAATCCTTCCCAGTATAGGCCAACAGATGTATTTTTCTGGATGATAGAGGGAGTTGCAGTGGAAGGGGCATGCACACTTGAGTCCCTGTGCTGGTGCATTTTTCTTTCAGCACACATGCATGAGCATTCTTACAACCACTGAGCATTTACCTAATCAAAGCTTACAATGTGGAAGTGAAGTAACCTTTAGCAGACAACATCAGGCAAGCAGCATGCAGATTCTTCTGCTCTTGCACAAACATTCAAGGACCCCATATTGCCAAGTGTCTTCCCTCCCCTAAATTCAGCAACGTTATCACTCCAAACAAAAGAGATACAGGCAAATATTTGAAGAAGCTGTGTCTCAGCCTCTTCTAACAACACAGGGCAGTCTTCACTAGCAAATAGATATGCANAGGTCTAACACAGAATCACAGAACTGTTTCAGCCCTCTAAGATCATTGAGTCCAACTGTCAACCCAACACCCCCATGGCCACTAAACCACGTCCCAAAGCGCCACGGCCACATCTTTCTTGAACACCTCCAAGCACGGTGACTCCACCACCTCCCTGGGCAGCCTGTTCCAATGCCTGACTGCTCCTGCAGGAATGAAATCCTTCCCAGTATCAGCCAACAGATGTATTTTTCTGGATGATAGAGGGAGTTGCAGTGGAAGGGGCATGCACACTTGAGTCCCTGTGCTGGTGCATTTTTCTTTCAGCACACATGCATGAGCATTCTTACAACCACTGAGCATTTACCTAATCAAAGCTTACAATGTGGAAGTGAAGTAACCTTTAGCAGACAACATCAGGCAAGCAGCATGCAGATTCTTCTGCTCTTGCACAAACATTCAAGGACCCCATATTGCCAAGTGTCTTCCCTCCCCTAAATTCAGCAACGTTATCACTCCAAACAAAAGAGATACAGGCAAATATTTGAAGAAGCTGTGTCTCAGCCTCTTCTAACAACACAGGGTAGTCTTCACTAGCAAATAGATATGCAGCCACAACATAAGGTAGGATTTGTACTTGAGCATTACCCACTTCTCTGGTTACTGAAGCTGTTGTGAGCATGTCTGATGATTTACAGGTATGCACACAAAAGGAATCCTGTCTCCACAGAAGCTCATGGAATGTGCTTTGCCACAGGGCCAGGATTTTATCCCTGCAGTGTTCCTCTCCTCTAGTGACTCTAAGCCTTAAAAATGGTTTAGAAAGGTTTGATGTGAAGAAAGAATGTGTCCTTTTAGGAGTTTCCTGGGAATAATTCACTTTCCTACAGGTGAGTCTGTAAGGAATTCCTCATAAAGCAAAGCACACTGGCAGTGAAGCTCTTCATATGCATCTGGACATGGGTGAAGGTGCCTAAGCCTGTGAAAATAAATGCATTAATAGACTCTGAAGACATGCTATGGTAGTTTTTTCCTGCTCTGTCTTGGTATTATCTTGGAATCTAGAAAATGATTCTTATTTTGGTCATGGAGCAATACTTAGATTAATTTTTATATTGTTTTTTTGGCTTTGTTCCTCATCATTCATTCACTTGCCTGTTTTTCTTGGGTAGAAACACAGCTTTGTTCTCCAACCAGCAGTGCTGTGCATGTTCTCCACTTCCAAACACTGAGACCTCCAATGTAACTGTTAGAAAGGAAAACCCTGGGCATGGCAGGCTGCAGCATCTAGGTGTGTGTTGTAGAGGGGTATCTTTCAATGTCCTCAAAAGATTATCTTCTTGTTTGCAACTTGCATCAATTCTGGTTGGGAGAGATGATGACCCTGAGGTCCCCTCAGCAGCTGTACTACTCAACATCCTTTGCACAACATAAACTGATGGCACAGGTGTAGCTGGCTTCAGGAATAACCTCCAGGCTGAACTAGCTAGTTCTTATTGCCATTCACACAGAAGAGAGATGCAAGGAGTGTTTGTGGCAGATAACAGAAGATGTATGACAAATATTCCATGCTACAGGATCATTCAGCAGATTGCTGCAGAAGAGAGACTGAGGAACTCCCTTTTTTTGTTGTTGCTTTTGGGGTTTGTTTGTTTGTTTTTTCCCAAATCCTGAAGGTTCTTGGCAAAAGCAGTTCCTAACTGAAGAGGTTCTGATCTGAGTAACTCGAGGGAAGACTGAGTTCTTATGAGGAGATGAAAATATTCCAGGCCTCTAGTCACACTGAGTGTGCTATCACAGAATGTGAGGGGTAGGAAGGGACCTTGAAAGATCATAGTGCAACCTCCTTGCCAGAGCAGGATCACCTAGAGAAAGGAGGACACACAGGAACACACCCAGGTGGGTTTTGAACATCTCAAGAGCAGGAGATTCCACACCCTCTCTCTGGGCAGCCTCCTCCAGGGCTCTGTGACACTCACAGTGAAAAAGTTTCTCCTTATGTCCCTGTGGAACCTCCTCTGCTCCAGCTTGCACCCATTGTCCCTTGTCCCCTCACTGGACATCAATGAGAAGAGCCTGGCTCGGTCCTCCTGACACTCCCTTTAACCATCTTCAGTGACTTCCCATCATCAGTCACTTTGTCTAGTTACTGAAATCCCCAGAAGCATCATTATTTCTCTGTGGCTAAAAATTAAACGGAAAAACTAGGCTGACAGTGAAGGTGGATTAAGGAGACTTCTGTGAAAGCAGATCACAGAATCACAGAATCAACCAGGCTGGAAAAGACCTTCGAGATCATTAAGCCAAACCTATCACCTAACACCTTCTAATTAACTAAATCATGGCACTAAGTGCCTCATCCAGACTCTTCTTAAACACCTCCAGGGATGGGGACTCCACCACCTCCCCAGGCAGCCCATTCCAGTGCCAATCACTCTTGCTGGGAAGAACTTCTTCCTAACATCCAGCCTGAACCTGCCCTGGCACAGCTTGAGGCTGTGTCCTCTTCTTCTGTCCCTGGCTGCCTGGCAGCAGAGCCCAACCCCACCTGGCTACAATCTCCCTTCAGGTAGCTGCAGAGAGCAATGAGGTCTGCCCTGAGCCTCCTCTTCTGCAGGCTGCACACCCCCAGCTCCCTCAGCCTCTCCTCACAGGGCTGTGCTCCAGGCCCCTCACCAGCCTTGCTGCCCTTCTCTGGACACCTCCCAGCACCTCAACATCTTTCTTAAATTGTTAAGAGGAGTTCACTGAAGGTTAGGTAGGCTAAGAAAACCAAGTGGAAAAACACAATCTAGAGGATGAATACATGGGCTCTGACATGTACTGAGTGAGCCTGCAGCTCTGCTTATCTCAGGCACTGAAAAACAGGCTGGTAACTTTGATAGTATCCAGTAAGGCAGGGGCATAAGTTGTACAACACTGCTGCAAGCAATAAGTTTATTTTTTTCTGAAAGAATATTGAATTCTAAAAAAAAAACAAAAAACCCCAAACAGAAAAAATATTATTTCAGAAGCTATTAATAAATAATCTTTCAGCTAGAGTCCTAAGAGAAGCAAGAAGGACCCAGTAGCAGCAATACCTCCCTGTCTCTCCTGATTTAAGACATTCATGATTCCACAGACCCCTTTGGGATGTGAAGCAAAGGACTGCTTGTTGCTTATAAATTATGGTTTAGATGCCACCCTAATGTCTATTACATTTTTTAAAAAATAGATTCATTTAAATGAAATCTGAAGGCTTCTGAGAAAATTCTGATGGGGGAATTTTTGATCCTAAATGCTAATAACTGTTAGGATAGCATTTGCTGAATTTCAGAGTTCAAAGGTGTGAGCTTTGAATGCAGGTGGCCACCTGTCTGCAGGGCACAGAGCTAACTCAGTGCCACATTGCATGGTTTATAAATGAGTGGTTTATAAAAATAGGATTTTTCATTAAAAAGCCAGACCCTTCTCTAGGAAAAGTTTGACTGATGAGGGCAGATAGAGCTCCCCAGCAGCATTGCTTATGTTGGAGATTACAAAGCCTGTTTCTGTAAGGAAAGCTGAAGTTGTTCTACCAAGAGGAATGACAGAAAGGCAGACAGCTGAATAGTCTGGAGGGAAAAAAAAGACCTAAGTAAAGAACATCCAGGAAAGTATGTTTCTAAATTAGCTGAATATTCCTCTTTTTACCTGCCTGAAAAGCAAAAGGGGAAAAAAATAAAATAAAAAGAGTATAAACCCCCTCAGATACCTTTAAAAGCACTTTGTAGATAATTTGGGAAAAGACTTTCCCATCAGGAGGCCTTTCAATCTACTCAACAGAGTCTGCACATCCTGTTTACACTAAATACTTCCAGGAAACCTGGCACCAAACCCACTGTGAGAGTGGGCACCTCTCTCTTTATGCCTTTGTAAATACTTGACAAATCATCAGAGAATCACAGAATGCATTGGGTTGGAAGGGACCTGGAAAGGTCATCTTGCCCAACACCCTGCAGTAAATGGGGACCTCCTCAACTAGATCTGGATGGTAACATAAGGTCTAGAATGAATCCTGACCAGCATTTAAAACACACACACACACAAACCAGTACTTACCCTTTGAAAACTTTCTCCTGAGGATCTATGATAGACACCAGCTCATTAAAAATCTGCTACACCAGCTACAGTACTTACTGTTGCCAGGTGTGCTAACATCATGGTCCAAGTGACAGGTAAAACAGTTTGCAAGCTTCTGATACTTTGTCAAATAACCCAAGCAAGCAAGCAAAGAAACTCCCCCAAATGTTAACCTTCAGAAGGTGAGCAAATCCCTTTTCAAAGCTCTCAAACCTTGACCACACACTAATAGATGGGATGGGGATGACAAAGCAACTATCAGCCACTTGGAACTTCCTCAGCCCTTTGAAGCCAAGGCCATTAAAAGCCATGCCCTGATAAGTTAAGGTTGCTAAATTGGCCCACACTGGGCAGTTTGAAGGAGGCTACAAGCAGTGGGAGAACACATCTCCAGCAACACATCCACCCAGCCATACCTGCTGGCTGTCATCTACAGAGCTGCACATAATTGAATCTATAGGCAAAGCTCCAAGAAGCAATTCTTGCTATCTCTCCAGCTACTTAATTCACATTAGTGCATGGCAGATCATCAAGAGAAACAAGGACCTCTGGCCCACTGCACAGCAGCTCTCAGTCACGGCTCCTGTGATGACATCTCCTCAAGTGCACTCACATCCATTGCTTGCACCAAATGTTGCAAGTGCTTATATGGGGAAATACTAATGACAGTACAGGGAATGTATTTACACAGGATCACAGAAACATGCAGGTCAGNGCTTTCTTTGCCACCTGGGCACACTGCTTGCTCATACTCAGTTGCTTGTCAATTACAACTCCCATGCCCCTTTCAGCTAGGCAGCTTTTTAGCTTCATTTAATCGATGTGCAAGATGAAGAAAAGTCAGTCACGTATGAGGAGCCAAGTTTCTATCTCTAGAGACTGCCACAAACTATCTATGGCCACAGCTAAGAACATCTGACAGCCTATACCTTGCCTTATGAATTATCTGCTGCTTCCTGAGTGTTTTCAGTATTTGCCTTTTTGGGTAAAAGGAGTAACAGTGTAGCATTTTAAAAGTGCAATCAGGATGTATTACAGCACTTGAGAAAATCTTCTAAGTATCTGCTCTTTTTTGGGCAAGATTAAGTTTATCTCTTCCACAGTCAAACCACAGCACAAAGAAGGGAAAACCAGGAACTGGGTAAGCTTCAAAATCTTTGTGGTGGGTATGGGATGGTGGGATCAGGGAGGGCAACTCTTCTTTTGGTCAGCAGAATTTGCAAAGACCATTTTTCTTTGCCTGAAGAGGGTCTTCCACCTTTTTTTGTTTGTTTGTTTGTTTTTAATCGTGGGAACTGAAGTAGCAGCAGGAGTAAACTGATAAAGACCTGCAGAAAATGCTATGCAAATTGCTGCAAGTTCAGTCACAACCACCTCTAAGTGCTGCATGCCTAATGCCTCCATCTGCTATTTCACAACATCCTGCACTAACAGCAAAACTCATTTCCAAATTCTATCTCTCCAGTTTCTGGGTATTCTTTCCGGACCAGGCTTAAGTCATTAGAACTAAGAAAATACCCACAGGCAATTTAGATTTCCTCTGTCTACTGGAAAAAGAGAAGCCACACAAGAAACCTTTTATCAGTGTGCTACTGGGAAGGAAAAGAAAAAAAAGTAAAGCTAGGAAACAGAAATGGGATGAAATCCTTCTAGGCTTTCCTTACAGTTGAAAATTGGCTAATCCAAAGAGTAATTTCTAAAGCAAGAGGCCAACCATGCTTCAGCTCTCTTCCAATTACTGTTTGCTGGTTAATAACTAGGACCTCCCTAGCAAGTACTGCAGCTTTCTTAAGGCACTGTAGTTTAAAAACCAATCAATCAATGAGTGAATGAATGAATGAATAAATAGATAGATAAAAAGGGATTTTTAGGAAACTTACTGGCAAAAGCAGCATATTTCAGTAATAAAAGATAAAATGGTTGCCCACTACATTTGGGGTGATGGTTCCCTGTCTTGATTTTCTTCTGTTAGCTGGAGAGGTTCAGCCAAGCACACAAAGTGCTTGCTGTGAAGCACACATTCTGGGGGAAGGAAGCAGTCAGCTATTCATATAGCGGAATTCGATGGCACCGAGCCGAGGCAGAATCTAAAGCACCAATGTTCTGTTTCTATAAACTGCAAACAAAAGCTTGGGCCCCTGAAAATAAATATCTTTAACAGCCTGGCTTCTGCAACCAGAGGCACCCAAATGGTGTTAACTATCAGTTTTTAGTTTGATGCCATGGAGAATAAAAGAAAGGATCTGGACTATTAGGAGGCTTCACTCTGAATTTTTGGTGGACTTTTAGTTTCTGACCAAGAGCTCTTACACAAATGCATCTTAATTTACTGGCTAAATAAAGCATCTAGATCCTATCATGCTGTTTGCACTTGGGTTGTAACTGCTTGCCTTACCCAGGACCAACAAGGACAGTGATATTCAGATATTAAACATACAAATCTTAGGAGAGGTAAACCCCAACTGCTTACTATTTGCTAAACTGGAGACAAGATAGCAACAACAATGCACAGGAACTCAAACACAGATCTATTATTTTGGTTCTCAAATTTTTTTTTTTTTTTTTTAATTTTTTTTTTTTTTTTGTTAAGGGTTGGAAGGGACCCAAAAAGATCGTCATAGAATCACAGAATGGTAATGTTGGAAGGGACTTCAAAGATCATCCAGTTCCAGCCCCCTGCCATAGGCAGGGACACTTCCCACTAGCACAGGTCACTCAAGGCCTCGTCCAACCTGGCCTTGAACACCTCCAGGGAGGGAGCAGACACAACCGCCCTGGGCAACCTGTGCCAGAGTCCAACGCCTCTGCCACAGCAGGACCATACAATGTCAAGCAGTTGAATTCTGCTAGCCTAGCTCCTCTTGAGCTGTGATCAACCCCACAGTAAATCTCTCTGACTTTCCAGCACTGAAACCAGCCAAACAAAAACAAAGTCAGAGTGCTCACAAGAAACAATCCAACTACTCTCAAGTAGGTGGAGGCACAGCTGGTGGTGCCAGATGGTTAGGGGATTTCTTCTGTAGATTTTTGTCTTCACAGTTTTGTATCTCTATTTTCATCATTCATGATTACCTTCATATCCTTCCCTCTATTTTCTTCAGCTGGTGATTCTTAGGGCTGTGTTTTACCCTTACAATACTGTGAAGACATGCAAAGTGAAACTGTCACATGAATCTGGTGGAAGTCCGTTCTCATTGACCATTAGGATAAGGGGAGAGGCATTGCCACAGAAAACAAACAGCTCAATGGCATCCAGCATGTGAAACTGATCCTAATTTTCCCCTTAGCTAGCAAAGGATGCCCCTGTGCCAGCTTCCACACTGAGAACGTGCAATATCCAATGTTTGGTGCTTTGCAACACCCAATTACCACCCTGATGGTATATGTGGCCAGTAGGACAAGAGAGGTTATTCTGCCCCTGTACTCAGCACTGGTCAGGCCACACCTGGAGCCCTGTGTCTAGTTCTGGGCCCTTCAATTCAAGAGAGATGTTGAGGTACTGGAAGGTGTCCAGAGAAGGGCACCAAGGGTGCTGAGGGGCCTGGAGCACAGCCCTGTGAGGAGAGGCTGAGGGAGCTGGGGGTGTGCAGCCTGCAGAAGAGGAGGCTCAGGGCAGACCTCATTGCTCTCTACAGTTACCTGAAGGGAGGTTGTAGCCAGGTGGGGTTGGGCTCTTCTGCCAGGCAACCAGCAACAGAATGAGAGGACAGACTCTCAAGTTGTGCCAGGGGAGGTCTAGGCTGGATGTTAGGAGGAAGTTCTTAACAGAGAGAGTGATTGGCATTGGAATGGGCTGCCCAGGGAGGTGGTGGAGTCGCTGTCCCTGCAGGTGTTCAAGAAAAGCCTGGATGGGGCACTTAGTGCCATGGTCTGGTTGATTGGATATGGCTGGGGGATAGGTTGGGCTGGATGAGCTTGGAGGTCTCTTCCAACCTGGTTTATTCTATGATGTTCCACAGGATCAAGGCATCTGAGGAGGAAGATGCTCTTAAAAGCTTAATGCCCAGTGCTGAACATACCTAGGGAAATGTAAAGCAGTTCTACAGGGAGAAGCCATCTCAAGCTCTGCCAGACTTCTTTGTGAGGAGGTCTCCTGATTTGTAGAACTTGTCAAAGATGAAGCAGATACAGGATGCTCTGTTAATAATATTGCTGAACTACTTCAGATCGTCGGCAAGGCTGAATTACGCCACACTGCATCCCTCAAATGTTCTGAAACCTTCCCTGTTTATACAAAACCAGATACCCCTTCAGGCAAAGAGCACTCCACATTTCAAAGCAAAGTCAAATACCAAAAAATTATTCATTTGGAACCACAGTGAGAGTTCAGGCATGTTCCTGAGCAGATTTCACTGAAGGCTGTAATGATCTAATCAGGATGACTTAATTTCATCTGGCTTGGGAACCAAAGCCCTGTGCCCAAATTGGAGAGGGTTGCTCTGCAGCACAGTAGCAGTTCCCAGCCATACGAGTAGGAACTGTGTGGAAAAGGATCCACACAGTCCACAGATCACTCCTTGCAGAGACTCAGTTGCCATAACAAGATCACCTGGGACTGCAAGCACAAACAGTGTGCCTGCTTTTGGAGGTACCCTTGATCTACCGCAGGTGTGAGGATCCCAACAGCTTCTGAGAGCCAGAGCAAATGAGGTTATGAACAGCTGCACAACAAGTTGTTTAAACTCTCAAAACCCATGAATAATAATCTGGGCTAACCTTTCAGTAATCACTTTCTTCCTGCTGTATAAAAATATGTTATTTGTAAACCATCATCACTGCTATTGATTTTTTTTTCCCCCCCCGTCTCCATGTTCCCTCTTCGCCAATATCTATCTGAGGTTGCAACTCTGTTCTGAAAGAAGGCCTGGAGACTCTGGAAAATTCTCTTTGTAAGTCTGTAAATAAGTAAATAAATAAATAAAAATACAAAAACCCTACAGCCCAAAGAGCTCCTTCTATTGATTAAGGTGGAGAGTAACACTGCTTTGATTTTCGTTCAAAGGGTTCAACAGTTCTTTGTTCACAAGACCATTTCTCAAGTCTGTTACCCTGTTACTGGGAACTTTTCATTCCCAAGTATGACACAACAGCAGAACTGCTAATATCCCACAGATGGTTGCTATAATTTTTCTAATTATTTAAATAGATTGACATTAAAAAAGCTCACATTCACAGAATCACAGA
>WBNM01036399.1:251534-264283 GCA_013399055.1 Ramphastos sulfuratus | reverse complement strand
CTGTTCTCCGGACCTTGACAATGTGCCAGCAATGCATCCTTGTAGCAAAGACCAGCAGCATCCTGGGCTGCATTTGGTAGAACAGTGCCAGCAGGTCAAAAGAGATGATCATTCCTCCTTGTTCAGTGCTGGTGAGACATCACGTGTCCAATTCTCCACTCCCCAATAAATGTGAGACATGGACATACTGGAGTAAGCCCAGCCCAGAGTCATGAAGATGATTAAGGAATATATATCATAAGAGGAGAGGCTAGGAGAGCTGGAATGGTTCAATCCAGAGAAGGCTCAAGGGAATCTTACACATGTGAATAAATGGGGATGCAAGGAGTAGAGAAGATGGATCCACAGTGTTCTTAGTGGTTACTAGTGACAGGATAAGAGGCAACGAGCAATAATCAAACCACAGAAAATTCTATCTAGACATAGCAGAAGCTTTTTTTACTGTAAGAGCGGTCAAATGCTGGAACAGGCTGCTCAAAGGCTGTGCAATCTCCGTTGTAACTCATAAAATTATGAGTTCTGTCTTCAAGCTACTTAACAAGACTGGAAGGGCAAGAAGTCTCTCTGAAGTTTATTACAGAATGTCTATCCTCTAACAGTTCCAGATTCCAGATATGTTTACTAATAAATAATTAGAAAGCAATGGGAAAAAGTTTTCAGTTGCTAATAAATAAAAGATTCCCAATATTACAAGGACTGAAAAACACAGCAGAAAACATTTAGAAGATTGGTCTACAGGAATAAATATTGATGTCAACTGCAAAAGGAGAGCATTTCTATTTATCAGGTGAAGTTATGCAAAGTTGGGTTGGTTTTTTTTAATACATTCAAATAGTTCAAAGATTGCTTGTGTAAGGCATAGCTCAGGAAACATGTTAACACAGTGGTAAAGAAAAATACACAGGAACCTCTGGGATCATCTCCTGCTCATTATCTCTGCCCTCACAAAAACAATGTTTTCTTGTACATTCATTTTGTACATTTGTTTAAATTTATTTCATGAAAATTAATTCTCCATAAGGAAATGTCCACTATGAGTTATTCCAAACAACTACATAAAATGTTACCTGAAGAGAAGGACTGGGGGGGGGGGAGGGGCAGGGAAAGAAAGAGAGGATAATCTTTTGCTTCAGGAATCTCTTCATTTGAGGCAGTGAGTAGCCTCATGTGAAGGGATAAGAGGTTAAACTGGGGAATAAGTGGGAGGGAGAACGAAACAAAGACACAAAAGTTTTCACCACCACCCCCCAAGGAATTTTATAATGCTGAATTCTACACATGGATACTTAATACACCCAGAACTGATACAATGCAGACATGAGACATAATCCAGGTCAACACCTGAGTACACTCCAGTATGTACCTCTGAGGAACACAGTCTGCAGAATCTAACAGCTTATCAGCCAGGGAAAAACATATAGATAAATGGAAGACATATCAATTTGTACAAGCATGCTGTTCTGAATCACCCAGCAACTTTCAAAGCAAGCTCTGAACTTAATCTAATGAGAGTTCTAACAGCAAAGCTCAATCATCACAATGATTGTGGAACTGCATCTTACTATGGCTTTAATTACTGCAATGTTTAAGGTTATGAATTTATTCAGCAACATTCTGTATCAGACAGGTTATTTATGGAGTACTTAATAAATAAAAAATCTGGGTTCTAAATGGAATTTCCTGAAGTGCTAAGTTATACCATGAAAGGAGGATGGGCTTGTTCAGACAGTCATAAGTAAACCTAACCATAATACACCAAGATAGCTCAAATGAAACTCTCATCATTAAACTTCAGACACATGAAAAATTTGCTGTAACAGTAAAAAGTTCTATTCTTTTTATTTGAGAAGGTCATAGAAGTTAGCACTTTTAGGCTCAGTATCATTTATCTTCCAGCCAGAAGCATCCTGAATCACAGAGGCTTGGGATGCCATATGGACCTTTCTAAATGGGTTCAGGGGTGACTTTGTTAGATTCAGAACAAAAGAAAATAGTCTTTGATATTCTCCCATATTGCTCATCATCATGCAACAGACCAACATGCAGTGCTTATGAAACAGTTAAACAAACTCGAAATAACATATTCAGTATGTGGTATCCATTCACTTGCATCAAGACTTAGGGACAACCCTTGGGTTGCCAACTCTTCCTTAGCAGATAGCTCTCCTCCACCTGAATCCAAAGCTTCCTATTCTCACATTCTTTTTTTGAGACCCAAGCACATATGTGACTCTGCTATCACAAAACCATTGACAACTATTGCAGTAAATGACAACTAAAAGCTCATCAGATCTGTGCGTGCTCTTTATTCTGGCTTCATTGTGAATTCTTTGTGAAATTCAAGGTCTCCTCAAAGTGTTCCACGTTATAGCAGTAACTATCTGTAGTTCTTTTACTGTGTAAGCAATGCATTTCAAGATGATGTTAAATAGTTGTAAATAAAGCATTTCTTAGCTTTTACACTTGTTTCCATTAAATTAATTTTCTTCTATGTAGCTCTCCACAACTTGAAACATTTAAAAAATCAGTTATAAAAGCAGATTTTCCTTCAGTGTCCCCTTCTGTTTATTGCCCATCTCAGCCCTTAAACCAGGGCTTGAAATGTGTGTTAACCAATATGTCTTCATCTCCTTTGACACCCAAGCCTATCCAAGAAGCCCTACTCCTTCTTCAACATCAGCAGCTCCTGTCAGATCAACAGTCCCAAACACTGGCTGCCTTCATTAACACTCCCTGACAAACCAGGAGGACACTTCACAACAAGAGACTTGAGTCTATATTGTTTTGAAAAGGCTTAAAGAGTACATATAATGTCACAGTAATTAATTAGTGTCTAGTATTTACCACGGCTACCGAGTCCTTGACCAGTCTCCTTATTACTTTGATTGGGAAACCACTGTATCATGTAATAATAAGTGTTCTTGAATGTAAAAGGCTAAAATAATAGAAATGAGGAACAAATTATCAAAATGCTAAAACTATTTTGCAAGGTTATATCAGTATGTTCAGAACAAATTATTTCAAATTAGTGACTACTGCTGTGTGCAAGCAGAAAATAGAGAATGCCAGGCCATGTACTCTGCAGTAATTCAGGTAATTTGGGTATTTCTCTTTATCTACTTTATCTAACTTTGACTTCTAATTCTTGCACTTTCATTTCACTAGCTAGGGGAAAGAAAAAAAAAAAAAGTAGACAATCATAATACAACTCTCCATCATTAGCAGGCCTTATCTGATGTATGACCATTTAATTCCTTATTCTTTCTTTTTTAATCATCCCCAAATTGAAACTGATTCTGTGCCCTCGAAATACGAAGCAGGAGACAAACAAATTTGCAGAGCAGCATAATAAAACCCATCACGTCTTATTGACATAACACTACGTAGGTGCAAACCTTTCCTTTACCATGACAGGTGCAATTCAAAACTGGGCACAGTGTGAAATAAAAATATTGAAACCTTCAGATATAATCACACTTCTGGCACACTATGCAAAATTGAACCTTTATTTCACAGACAAGAGATGTTTTATGGCTTTGGCAAACTGAGGTCTCAAAGATGACTCAGACTTACGCTGAGGAACACAGAATTTAAGAAGGCAGATAAACACAAACCAGATAGACAAAGCCCAGCCTTCCAGTGTATGTCAGAGGGGAGTCTGCAAATGAGAGGGGATAGTTTTACTGATGAGAACTGGAGAGATTATAAGCATAATTATCTTCTTGGTCCTCTTGCACATTGTGCTAGTTATGGCAGGGATAGAGTTAATTTTCTTCATAGTAGCTTATATGGGGTTGTGTTTTGGATTTTTACTGAACAGTCTTGATAATTCAGAGATGTTTTAGCTATCACTGGGCAGTGCTCACAGAGTCAAGGTTTTTACTGCTTCTTATCCCATCCCACCAGCAAGTAGGCTGGGAGTACACAAGTGGGCAAGGGACACAGAAGCAACAGCTGATCCCAGCTGACCAACGGGATATTTCATACTGTTTGACATCATGATCAGTATGTGAAGCTGGGGGAAGAAGGAAGACTGGGATGCTTTCTTGGAGATGGCTGAACACCTGCCTGCTGACAAAAAGTGATGAATAAATTCCTTTGTTTGCTTTGCTTGCATGCATGACTTTTGCTTTACCTCTTGGTAATACTCTTGGTATCCATAATCAGGGACTTGGTACATGTTTAGCTGCTGCCAGGGCCATAAATTCAGCACTGAAATGCACCCATTACAGCAAATCCAGAAAGGGAGACTGGCACTTTCCTGCTGAATTACAGACATAAAATCATTTACCATTTTGTCTTCCAGCCCTCAATCGCATATAGATGAAAAAAAAGTGAGACAGACTTTGTTATTTTGGTTCACTACCTATTATAGCAAATGTCTGAAATTTAAAAAAAATGAGCAAATATCAGTTCTGAATTCAGTTCCTATTTGGACATATCAAGAACACAGGAAAATCTAGAAAGCTCAACAGTGTGTTAGGAATTGTAGTATCAAATATACAAGGAAAGCAAAGGAGGTTTCTACAAAAGCACGCTAAACTGGCTTCAACACTGACAAAATACCAATTTCATATGCCACAAAGCTCTGTTATCTTCATTTTAAATTATATGGAAGGCAGATTTACTGTAAACAAGATATAAATCCTGTCTACCTGTTTAATATAGAGCTGTCCTCCATCATATCCTTCAAGCTGAAGGAGGGGAATTAAGAATGCTGAAAGCCAATGACAATCTTCCAGAGCTTTCCATTTTGTTTTTATATTGATAGAAGCCCCTGGTCAAAGTTAAACACCAGAAAAAAGCAACACTGAATGAAACATACAGTCACACAGTCCTTAAGAAGGTATAGAATTCCCAAATCTCCAATTTTTACTTTTTTTTTTTTCTCAAATCTTCACAGAGATCTTTATAGCTTCATGGCAAATTCCCATTCCCAGGCATGAATTTACTTTGTAAACTTATTCTGCTGAAGCATGGAAAGACAATTCTAAAAAGTTCCAGTCGATATATATTCCAAGCAACTGAATGCATCTGACCTAACATTTCAGAAGTAAACTGTGAATAAACATTTTTTACATATTTTGAGTTTGCCATGCTCTAAATCCACATCAGGACTGACATACTAAAACAACAAAGTACAGTGTTTAAAGAATGTGTAGTTTTAAGAGTTTTTCTTGTGTATGAAAAGAAAGAGAAGGTCAAATAACTGCTCACTGCAAATTTTGGAGAATCTCTGCCACATAGAAATTGTGAGTGCAAAACAGAAGGTTGAATGTGCATCTGTATTTTTGACCTTACTGAAAAGTTGAGAATCCTCTGCCCCTTCTCTTCTTCTAGTAGCATTGCTTGATTTACTCCTATGTTACCTTGTCCATGGCTGTTTTGTACCTTATCATAGTGTAATCACATTTCTTGCTGTTCAGCAGAATTAAACCATTCCTTTCACACTATCAAAAGTTAATATGCTTGACAGCCCCCTATTCCTTCTGTAACTGTTCTTCTCTGCTGCTCTGTAGCCACGAAATGAATACTCTGGCACTGCTCATCAAGTCACCACTTTGCCATCTCAGTACTGAGGCCAGAAAATGTAACTGAAGTCAAACAAGCAATTAAATTGGAGAGTTCTTAGCCACTGGAAATGTTGTAGCATAGTCCTCTAAAACATCTACAGGAAATTAAATGGTGATATCATCAGCCTATGTATGAGTAACTTTTTAACTTAACCTGCTGTACCAGCAGATGCCAGGTAACTGCATGCGCACTAATATAGCGCCTGGCCAAGTGCTAATATAGCACAAGGCAAACTGTTCTTATTGTGTGGTCTTGTTTGAAAGAGACTTATTTCAAATTAGCTTTTCAGGTCTTCAGGATATGGCTTATTCCCTGGTATCTCTGCTGGCTGTAATATCTGGTAATAAACACCATGACTAATATGTGGTAATAAACAACAGCAGAAGCCTGCATGAGACAAAAATGTGTTTCCAGAGCATCTATATTATTTCATATCAAAACATTTGAAGGGCAAAGCATGTAACATTTTAGTTACCACTGAAAGTCATGATTTAGATTTTTCTGACCAAGCACTGAAATAGAAAATACTGTGTTTAGCTGTCCATTACTCCTGCCCCATAAAACATTTTCTCACCCACAACTATTCAGCCAATTCATTCCATTTAGGATCTGTAACTTAAATAGAGGAGGATGGGATGAGTTAAAAATAGCAGCAGAAAAAAAAAAAAAAAAAGCCAATTAGTAGGAATCGCCACAATAACCTTTGTCAGGATAAATTTAAGGTATACGGCTCAGAGATAGTTCCTATGGCAACCACAGGCAATTGCAAGGTACTATTAATGAGAAATGCAGTATCTGTCAGACAAGGAAGTAGATGCAGCAGCAGCCTGACAGGCTATTTAAAGACACTGTTTTCTTCTCTATCTTTTTTTCTTCCAAAGAGCGGCAGGAAAGTAAACTGCTACACAAGTAGCTTTAGTGTATTATTCTAATTTCGTATTCTCTTGCCACTTCTTCAGTGACTGAAGTGTTAAGAGCTCAGCCTAAGCTTTATTCAAATTGAACAAGTTAGATTCACAGACATCACCCATGGCTTGTCTACTCTGCAAAATTAATTTAGCTCATAACTCATACAAGAACTCCAAGTAGCAAAAGGTGTAACAGTTCACCTAGGTACCCCAAAAGATATAGCCACAAGACATGATTCTATGACTTATGGTAGAATGACAGTTTTAGTGTACTGTGAAAACAGACATTCTGAAACTAAGAAAAATATTCATTAAAATATATATATATATATATATAAATTTTCTTATTTGCTGATGCAGTGGTGCAGCCATTATGTTTACAAAATACATTTTACCAGTTGGAAATTACCTGAGGTGTGTATTCAGTACTTCTTCCAAATGCATACACAAAAATACTCTGTGGGAATAGCTTTTTTAAAAAATCCTTTTCACTTCCATTTCTAGTGTCCACATGTAAAAAAGGCAATTTGAAATCTGGACTGCCTCCCATCACAAGCACTCTCATTAAAGACAAGCCTGCATTAACTCATTGCTGTATACAAAGAATGACACAGTTCCCATAAAGACCCTATATAATGCATTTTTCAGGACTCAAAAAAAAAAAAAAACATTAAACGTGTGCTGCTGCAACTCCTTGATACCCCATCTGAAGTATTACGTCCAGCTCTGGAGCTCAGCAGGGGAAAGACAGAAAGACATGGACCTATCTGAGTGGGTCCAGAGAAGGCCACAAAAATAGTCAGAATGTTGGAACACCTCTGCTCTAAGGACATCATGAGAGTGCTAGGGTTGTTTAGCCTGAAGAAGAGAAGACCTTATTGCAGTCTTCCAATACATAAAGGGAGCTTATAAGAAAGATGAGGACAGGGCCTGTAGTGACAAGAGGCAACAGTCCTAAACTGAAAAACGGTAGATTTAGACTGGACACAAGGAAGAATTTATTACAATAAGGGATGTAAGACACTGCAAGAGGCACTCAGAGAAAATGCAGATGCCTCACCATTAAAAGTATTTGAAGTCATGTTGGACTGAACTTTCAGGAATTTGGTTTAGTGGAAGGTGTCTCCTGACCGTGCCAGAAGGATTGGACTAGATCATCTTTAAGGTCCCTTTCAACCCAAGCTATTATATGATTCTACAGTTTCAAATTACACATGTGGGTGGAAAGGTTTGTTTAATACAGTTTCTCTCCTTTTAAACATTGCAAATTAAACACTAAAATATTTCTTTAAAGAATACATGTCCCAAACCCAAAGTACTCAAGAAGAACACACTGCAAAAAAACAGAGCAATGCTAGCTTGTGATTTAGATAGATTAAATGTGGTCTCGGCAATTTAGCAGCCAAGCTTCTGCACTGGTATTAGCAGGTGTTAGATCTCCTTGAAGCTGCAGAAGTTCTGCCAACTCATCAGGAGATGCACGACTCATTAACACCATTTCAATATAAAAGGGCAGAGAACAAAGAATCTCTGATGCAGTAATGCTGCAAGGAAACTTTGGTGATCAGTGTGTATAATCTGCATGTTAGGCCCTCATTTGTCAAAGGGAGATGTTTTAGCTGAGATACATCATCCATAACTGGGATTTTACCACACATATCACAGCAACTTAACAGAATTTGCATTTTGCCATGTCTTTGCAAAGCTGACGTATTTCAGTTTGAACTGAAAAGAAAGAAAAAAAACACAAAAAGAAAACAAACATTTTAGGAAAATACAGATGACCTAATAAACTGTTATAGCAGAACTACTTTAGTGAGAAAGACTTCCTCATGCAAGCAATGAATCAGTAGATTCCTTCCAAAGTAAGGCTAGTTTCTGGCAACTTATACAGCAAAAAAGAGAGAAAATTACTTTAATTGTATTAAAGGGATGTAGCTACACAACCCATAATATTCTGTTATACTGAGTATATCTAGCTCCAATATATACATGCATTTATCCAATTATATTTTTGGTTTTGGTCATATAATCTACAACACTTGCAGCTGATTTTAAAAATATTAAAGGCTGCTGATTCTGCTTGTACACTGTTTGCCACTCTCAGTTAAAGGACAGACCTATGACGAGCTGATTTGCATTAGCACAATTCATGACAAAGAAGATACTGAAAGGATGAGGACAATAAGCAAATATGAAACAGAAAAGTATCTTAGGAGTATTTGGAGAATCCAAAAGTGCATCTGTTTTTGGTGAGGAAAAACTCTATTCCATTTTAACAATCTGGTATAAACAAAACTCCAACCCATTATCGGCTTCTCTCCTTAACGTTCAAAATCAGCAGTGCAAATATTGCATTAACTGCATGTGTTGGAATACTCCAGAAACTTTAGATCAGGAGTCAGAAAGAGATCTGCAGACAACAGTAAAACTTTCACTAAGAAATAAATAATTTCATTTGTGAAGATAAGCATCAATAAACCATTTCCATTTAACAACTTTACCAATATTTATACCAGACAGAAAACCTTTAATCCCATAACTAAAAGGAAAATAAAGCTAAGATACTACCAATCACTTCAGCTATTAAAGTTGAAATAGTTTTATAATTCACTGTTTATAATGTGTGCTTCCTTTACAGTATCACAGTATCACCAAGGTTGGAAGAGACCTCAAAGATCAAGTCCAACCTGTTACCACGGACCTCAAGACTAGACCATGGCACCAAGTGCCACGTCCAAATGTGCCTTGAACACCTCCAGGGACGGTGACTCCACCACCTCCCTGGGCAGCCCATTCCAGTAGCGAATGACTCTCTTGGTGAAGAACTTTCTCCTCACCTCGAGCCTAAACTTCCCCTGGCATAGCTTGAGACTGTNACTTGCTGATGACTGACTTGTCCCTTGTCCAGATCATCAGTGAAGATGTTAAAGAGGATGGGGCCCAGTACTGATCCCTGGGGGACACCGCTAATGACTGGTCTCTAGCTGGATGTGGCACCATTCACCACCACTCTCTGGGCTCGGCCCTCCAGCCAGTTCCTAACCCAGCACAGAGTGTTGCCATCTGAGCCATGAGCTGACAGCTTAGCCAGCAGTTTGCTGTGGGGGACAGTGTCAAAGGCCTTGCTGAAGTTCAGGTAGACCACATCCACAGGCCTCCCCGCATCCACCAGTCAGGTCACCTGATCATAGAAGGAAATCAGGTTGGAGAGGCAGGATCTGCCCTTCCTAAATCCATGTTGGCTGGACCTGAGCCCTTGGCCATCCCTCAGGTGCGCAGTTATTGCCCCCAAGATAATCTGCTCCATCATTTTCCCTGGCACTGAGGTCAGGCTGACAGGCCTGCAGTTCCCGGTTTCCTCCATCTGACCCTTCTTGTGGATGGGGATCACACTGGCCAGTTTCCAGTCATCTGCTGCTTGCAGCATAACAGCATCTACATTCCTGTCTTGTTTTAGGTTATTTTTTAAAATATTTTCTTCCTAGCACCTCCTTTAAATCTAAATAGTTTTCCAATATTACATTAAAGCATCCTACACCACACTGACACAATTCACCTGGTCAAAAAGATGCTTGCTTTGTATTCATCTACTGTTGAACTGAGGGCAACACTTTCATAGATGTGTTAAAATTTGAATCCAGTTCCTAATACATAAAAGATGATAAGCTCTAAACTCATCATTCACTACTAGAAGTTCAGCGGTTCTTTTTCCACTCTGTTAATCACTTTGGATTTATTAAGACTGAAGTTCACCTGCCAGTTTTATCACTTGTCCTTCTGTAATTTCTTGCAGACAGCTTCCCTCAATAGACCCCGGAGCTTCCGGCTCCCCAGCTCACTTCTCCCTTCTCTTCCCACACAGTTTCCAGAGATGCTGAGCAACTCAGGGCCAACCCAGATCCCTCAAGGGCTCCAATAATGACTAGATCCCTACAAATGATTACTCACTGCTCTGTAACCTTTTCTTTCTTATCCCACAGCAGCTTGGATTTTCTAGCAGGCTTTGGTGGGGAACTCTGTCATATGTCAATAATTGCATTAATTAGATCCTCCTTACATAGAAGCTCATTAGCTCCTTAATAGAACGTCAGTGGATTTACAAGCTGTATCTTCCCTGCATACAAACTTCTTTCCTCTTTCCCAATGCAGGAGGCTTACCTGATACAGATGTACACAAAAAAAACTGGAATAAACCTGTAATTAACCTTCTACTTTTATTACAAGTCATTATCTTTCCTGAGGGTAGTCACTTATGATTCAATACATTAAATCTGGATGTTCTCATAACGTCATGATTTTTCATAGCCTGAAAGCACATATAAGACAAGAAGTAATTTAAAGTGTATATATGGAGGTTTTAAACACCTACCACACTATATAGAAATCAAAGCACTACAGGTTTCAGATTTAGAGTTCCTCTCCTTCAAGTAACAGCCCTTCTGAGGGCCAGAAAATTAAACAACTCCAATGATATTGTTTGAGATATGTCTATTATTCTTTAAACATCCGAAGCAGAGCAGAATTCTTCATTTTTATTACAGCTGTCAACTGTAAGAAAACAAATGAGCAGAAATATGAGTTTTCAAATCTAAGTAAACATGCTTTGTGGACTAAGAGCATACCAAGTTTGTGTAGAGAAAGCTCTGCCTTGGGATGATCCAGCCTTCAAAAGAGTAGGCTGGACTGGAGAGACAAAGAGGCTGAAGAAGAACAGTTATGGACTTAACATCACCCCATTCCCTACCAAGACAACACGCTTCTATAGGGCAAATAATATACTACATTCACACTCAGCAGAATACTTTTTGTTGTTGTTTCTTTTTTGTTTACTTTTTTTTTTTTTTTAATTTAGAACCTATGAATTCCTGTATTATTCCAAAGAAGGAACTTATTGTCTGTGATCCCAGTCAGGATAGTAGCATCACAGGAAAAAAAAAAAAAATACACCACCCAAAAAACCACAAACAAACAAACAAACAAAAATAAACCCAAAAAACCCACACACACAAAGACTCTACTTCAAATCAAGTTCTGGAGACACCTTTATAACTGTAAAATACAAGTGTCATAAAAACATGGCTTTTTATTTACTACAGCATTTAAATAATATCTTTCAGTGATCTTTTTAGATCACTTTTTTGAGGTTTTGTTTCTTCTTAATGAAGAAAGAAGTAAATGGATGTCAAAACAGAAGAACAAATTCAAGTTGATGGAGTACAAATTTTAAATGTCTGTTCTCTTTGAAGGAAAGACTCATAAACTAGCTATTTTAATTATCCTTTTGATCATCTAAAATAAATTAATAGGAATTGGGTATTTTCATTTCCAACTTCAAGAAATCTATGCTGTACCATCATGATCTTTCACAGAACACCAAAGAGCAGGCAGAAAGCCAAATCAGAGCAACATCAGAGAGTAATGTTAATAAATCCTTTGGCCATTAAAGTAGCTATAACTGGCAGCCACTCAAGACAATTTTCTTTCATCCCATTAATGCAGTCACCACGTCACCAAAATATAAGTGCTCCTAAATACAGATATTCCTATAGGCTAAATCAATTTATTTATCTCCACATATCCATCACACAAGGTGTGACCTGGAGCTGTACCACCCAAATGCTCACTTTGTTAATGGCAGCAAAATCAAAAATGTCCAGAAATGTGTTAGGCAGGTTCTTCCCTCAAAATAAAAATGATGGTTAATCAGGAAATGGACTGAAACTATCCAATTATCTTCACCATTTGACATTAAGATCTCTAAAGGTTTGGTCTGGCATTCAAAAATTTCAGTAAGTAAATAATTTTTCCAAGTACTAAAGAAATTGCTCAATGACTTCTTTGCCTCAGTCTTCAACAGCAAGGGCTCCAACCACAATGTCCAAGTTCCAGAGGGTAAAAGTAAGGACTGGGAGCAGGCAGATCTGCCTACTACAGTAGAAGATCACGTTCGAGAGCTCCTAGGAAATCTGAACGTGCACAAGTCCATGGGGCCTGACGAGATCCACCCACGGGTCCTGAGGGAACTGGCAGATGAAGTTGCCAAACCACTGTCCATCATATTTGAAAGGTCATGGCAGGCTGGTGAAATTCCTGCTGACTGGAGAAGGGCAAACATAACACCCATCTTCAAGAAGGGAAAAAAGGATGACGCTGGGAACTACAGACCAGTCAGTGTCACCTCTGTGCCTGGCAAGATCATGGAGCAGATCCTGCTGAAAGCTCTGCCGAGGCAAATGGAAAACAAAGCAGAGGTGATTGGTGGTA
>WBNM01036399.1:204089-251383 GCA_013399055.1 Ramphastos sulfuratus | reverse complement strand
GATTCTGCCCCTTTGCTCTGCTCTCGTCAGACCCCACCTGGAGTACTGTGTGCAGTTCTGGAGCCCCCAGCACAGGAAGGACATGGAAGTGTTGGAGTGGGTCCAGAGGAGGGCCACAAAGATGAGCAGAGGGTTGGAGCAGCTGTCCTATGAGGACAGACTGAGAGAGTTGGGGCTCTGCAGCCTGGAGAAGAGAAGGCTTCAAGGAGACCTTATAGTAGCCTTCCTGTATCTGAAGAGTGCCTACAGGAAGGCTGGGGAGGGACTATTTACAAGGTCTTGTAATGACAGGACGAGGGGCAATGGGTTTAAACTGGCAGAGGGAAGATTTAGACTAGATGTTAGGAAGAAGTTCTTTCCAGTGAGGGTGGTGAGACACTGGAACAGGTTGCCCAGGGAGGTTGTGGCTGCTCCCTCCCTGGAGGTGTTCAAGGTCAGGTTGGATGAGGCCTTGAGTGACCTGTACTAGTGGGAGGTGTCCCTGCCTATGGCAGGGGGGGTGGAACTAGATGATCCTTAAGGTCCCTTCCGACCTTACTATTCTATGATTCTATGATAAATGAAGGAAGGAAGAAGTCTAGCTTCTTCTGTTAAAAAAAAAAAAGTCATAAAAAAAAGACTAAATCTGAATTCTGAAATCAATTATTCTGAATTCCTTTAAGAGATCATTTTCGAATCCTTCACTTTCTACAACCTGTGGTCTAGTTATGATTTAAAGAGAAAATGAAGATGAATATCTTGCATTTTGAGTGATTTATAGATCATCTAAAACAAGGATAGCAAACTCATACTCTGTGTGATAGTTTGTACAAGGGCCAACCTATCTAGCCAAGTTTATGCTGTACCCTATTAAACTTAATAAATCCCATCCAAGACAAACTTGGCCTGCACTCATAAAGCTGATGTCTTCCCAGCTGCATATGCCAGATATTAGAAATAGTGCTAACCAGGTCTTCTGAGATCAAGTCAGTGTTCAAAGAGGTCATAAAAATTGCCATGCAAGCTAGATCCAGTGAGCTAGGAAAGTATTTGATTTGCTTAGATCTACTTGCAAAGAAGTAGGAAGAGAAGAAGAATCTTACAAAAAGGCATGCAACATCAAATCAACATCCTCCAATTGATGAAATCATTACATAGAGTCTTTCAAATGAAGCTGGAGCAGAGTTTATGTTATTTTCATTATGTTACATTCTATCTAATACAATCAGATTTGAGAAAAGCCTATCCAAAAGGAAAGTCTCTGCACCGGCAACTAGAGAAGGGCGGTTCATCTGTGTTCCAAATACGCATGGTTTTGACTGAAACAGAAATGCTAAATTCAAACGTAAGTCATAGGAAAGAGATTCTCTTGTACATTGCCTACAGAAACACACCATAACTGCACATTCAGAACAAAAGGCTGATATAGCTCTTGAAAGGGAACTGATAGATGAACAGGTGTCTGTTCACCTATTTGTTGCTGTATAACCTACAAGAGCATTTTTTTTCCATCATCAGTTAGAGGGACAGAATGCTGGAAAAGGCCTTCTTGTTGGAAAGTGTGGCAATTACAGGCAAGTCTTTAGCAATTCCACTGCGGACACCTTAGAAGCAGCTAGGCTCTAGAAGCAGCCAGCAGCACTTCTCTATGATTGCTGAACAATCAAATGATGTACGAGTCCTGAAAATCTCCTCATTTCTAGTCATACTCACAGCTCAAAGCTACATTTTTCTTGGTGTACTCTTCTCCCTTAACCTTTAAAAGAGTCCTCTGCCTCCAACTTCATAGACTATATTAATAACTCCTGAATTTTACTACACAAAGTCAAGATCTACATTATTTCCATCAGTTATCTGAATCTTCTAAGATTTGATCTCCTCTTATACATGCATAATCAGAATTAAATGTCACAATTCTACCTTATTGTTTTCTATGTCCTATTGCCAGATCACTTTTTTGCAGCATACATGCAACCACCCTGTGATCAGAATTGGATATTATGGATCTGACCTAAAGGCAAAACATAAATAAAGACAAAATAAAAATTATTAAGGTAGATGTATTCTACCTTGACCTTAGCAAAGCCTTTGACACTACCTCTCATGACATCCTAGTGAGCAAGTTCAGGAAGTGTGGGATGGAAGAGCAGACAGTGAGGTGGATTAGGAACTGGTTACATGGTAAGAGTTCAAAGAGTGGTGATCAATGGTGCCAGGTCCAGCTGGAGAGTTGTAACTAGTGGAGTGCCCCAGGGATCAGTGCTGGGTCCAGTGCTGTTCAACAGCTTCATCAATGACATTGATGAGGGGACAGAGTCTGCTCAGCAAGTTTGCTGATGACACCAAACTGGGAGGCTAGGCTGATACAGCTGAAGGCTGTGCGGCCATGCAGCGAGACTTGGACAGACTGGAGAGCTGGGCACAGAGGAACCAAATGAGGTTCGATGAGGACAAGTGCAGAGTTCTGCATCTGAGGAGGAATAATAAAATGCACTTGTACAGGTTGGGAGGTGATCTGCTGAAGAGCAGCCCCTTGGACAGGGACCTGGGAGTGCTGGTGGATAACAAGTTATCCATGGGACATCAATGTGCCCTTGTGGCCAAGAAGGCCAATGGGATCCTGAGGAGTATTAGGAAGAGTGTGTCCAGCAGATCAAGGGAGGTTTTCCTCCCCCTCTACTCTGCCCTGGTGAGACGTCATCTTGAGTACTGCATTCAGTTTTGTGCTCCCCAGTTTAAGAGGGACAGGGATCTGCTGGAGAGGGTCCAGTTGGTTAAGGGCCTGAAGCACATGCCTGAGGAGAGACTGAGGGACCCAGGGCTTTTTAGTCTGGAGAAGACTGAGAGGGGATTTAATAAATGTCTATAAATATCGAGAGCTGGGTGTCAGGAGGCGGGGACAGGCTCTGCTCACTTCCTCCCTGTGATAGGACAAGGAGCAATGGATGTAAACTGCAGCACAGGAGATTCCACTCAACACAAGGGGGAACTTCTTTACTGTAAGGGTCACAGAGCATTGGAACAGGCTCTCCAGAGAAGCTGTGGAGTCTCCTTCTCTGGAGACTTTCAAGGCTCATCTGGATGTGTTCCTCCGTGACCTGAGCTAGATTGTATGGTCCTGCTCTGGCACGGGGGTTGGACTTGATCTCTTTGGATCCCTTCCAACCCCTGACATCCTGTGATTACCCTGAAAACAGTGGGTAATTATCATGTCTTACTTGATACAGTCATTGATACGTTTTCGTTTCACTTGGGAGATATCTCAGAAACCTTCAACATCAAGATCCAGGGGAAACTGTTGTGAAATTTTATTTTCTCTCAGTATCAGCCTGCAAAGCCTGAGTCATAGAAGCTTCATCTTTAAAACATAAACTGTAATAGCAATGTATGAGAAAAAAAATCATTAATCCCTCATAGAGACAACATACCTTGTCATAAACAAATGCACAAATTAAACAGTTACTTGGCAGCTAAGAGAAACACCAATCATGATTTATTTACATATAGACAATAAATTTACTAAGGGAAGTTACGGTTTAAAAAACTAGCAGATTTTTTAATTCTTATACTCTTTGGAAGAGGACATTTCACATGTTCTCACTATGTATATGCATTGTTAACTAATCCTGCAGAAATTGCAGTACATCACAGACTTTGCAGTTTAATTAATCAATCCATTTAAATAAAATAATTAAACAGTAGTCAATGGCTCTCACTAATATTATGGACACAAAGAACTTGTAAAACATTCTTTACATTCCATGGTTGACAGAAACACCATAACATGTGATGAAAGGCATAAAATGAAAATAGTTACTTATTTCATTATTGATGCATTAGAACGTACCCAAAAAAAATCCCATTTTTAAAAATAGGTGAAATCAACATACGCAAAAGTAGTTTGCTTATCAAAATACACCTATGCCTACTAAAAATAAATGAATTCATTCATTAAAATAAAAGCAACTTACTATAGTGGATATGTATAAATGAACTCACTCATCTATCCCTACAACCCTGCTAAAATACAAGAACTGTCAACTCAACAAAAAGCAAGTCACAGAATTACAGAACTGTCAGGGTTGGAAGGGACCTCAAGGATCACCCAGTTCCAACCCCTTTGCCATAGGCAGGGACAGCCTTCTATGTGGATCAGGCTGCCTAGAGCCACATCCAGCCTGGCCTTAAAAACATCCAGCAATGGGGCTTCCACCACCTCCTTGGGGAACCTGTTCCAGTGTCTCACCATGTTAGGAAGAAGAAAAACTTCTTCCTAACATCTAATCTAAATCTCCCCTCCTCTAGCTTGGTTCCATTCCTCCCAGTCCTGTCACTATCCAACATCCTAAAAAGTCCCTCACAAGCTTTCTTGTAGGTCCCCTTCAGATACTGGAGGCCACAATAGGCTCTTTGGAGCCTTCTCCAAACTGAACAACCCCAATTCAGCCTGAATTAAAAAAAAAAAAAAAAACCCAAACAAAAAACCAACAAAAAAAACCAACTTGAAAAGGCCAAAATTCCATCATATTTTTCACACCATGTTATTTCTATCTCGTTATATTCCGTCATATTATTTCATGGATCACCAGTACTTGTCAGAACTTGTAATTTTTGTACAAAAGCACCTGCCACTTGAATGAAAAAGCATTTCCTCATTTTGGACAGCCTATACCAGGGATATACCTATCCAGACACCTCAGTGCTACTTTTTATTTTAAAGGAAACACAGCTCTCAAACAATTTTAGATTTCATTCCAGCATCAAGTGGAGAAGATGTAATTTCTAGTGAGGAAGATGGCTGAAGTATTACGAGATCCTTCACTGTTCCTCCATGACCCACTTGAACCTTTTTTTCCCAACCTGTTCTTACCCAAGTTCTGTTTGTTCTTCATTTCTTAAACTCTTCACTCCAGCCCTAATCTTTGGCATCTAAACCTTTAGTCCCTATGGTCCTCACTAGAATGCCAAAACTGTCTGAAAGCTATGTCTAAAAGTGGCACACCTATGGCACCAACTGTGAAGTCTCATATACACAGAAGACTTTAACAGCTTAGCTGCTGTTGTACCTTGTGGTACAAGGACAGATGAGAGGACTGATCTACTCAGAACATCACCATGATAAATCTCCCACTGATGGTGATGTTTGCCATTCTTGAATGCCAGACACACTGTGCACAGAATAGAAATGTAAAGGCAATGCAGGGTATGTTGTACAAAATGAGATACCCTGGGGCACATAATGAGACAACATCTATTACCATAAATTATGAAGTGATTTATGCATAAATGAGGGGTGTCATGAAATTTAATTTTAATAGTTTGATAATCAGGTGAGAAACACAATAATTACCATACTTAAAAACCACTGCTAGTGGCAACATTTTTTTGTTAACATACACGAGGCCTTGAGTAACCTGTGCTAGTGGGAGGTGTCCCTGCCTATGGCAGGGGGTTGGAACTAGATGAGCCTTGAGGTCTCCTTCCAACCTTACCTTTCTATGATTCTATGATTCTATAATACAATTCCCTCCAAGACCTGTCTCCTATATTCTTCCATTTCAGAACAACTTGTTGAATGCCACATCACTGTGATAAACAAGTTTAGTTTTACTGTTGATTAGATTCAAAACATTTCCATGTTCACAGTAAAGCCTCTTCAACAGCGTGCAGCTGACTACCTCAAAAAACAGCTTTGCAGACAGGAGGTTCTGCTGGTCAAGACAAATACCTGAAGGCTGAACTTTCCGATAGCATGTATCAGAGAACTTCTTTCCCTATCATCACACAAAATACACTTACCCATATAGCGTAACAAAACTTTCTGGCACCACAATGTGGTATATCAAACATATATACTTAATGAAGATGTTGTGAACATCTCAGCATCACTCACTGCAGCCAGAACTTCCATGCAGTAATTTGCCTGACAACATTTTGTTGGGACATCAGCTGTCCAATATATACTCCTGTGTATATTAAAGATTTAAAAAAACCTCTTGCAGATGTAAAGCAATGAAAAAATATTTGATTTTGAATCTACCTTTGTAATGAACCCTCTATTTATTTTAAGGAGTTCCACAAAGGACCCTTCAAAACCTTTGCTCCTTTCTTTTCTTCAACATATCACCTAACTGGAGGGGGAAGGCAAATGTCCTTTCTTTCTCTTCTCTCTTACAAATGAGTCTTTTTTTTCCTCTCCTCCCTATTCCAATCTTTTGACAATCAAAGACCTCAACATAAAACTTATCACTGCTTGTCCCAAAATGAGACAAGCAATATTTCAAGTCATACGGAAACCACAAAGGGGAGCATGAAGATCACTGAATAACATCTTCAGATACAAGTAAAATATTCAAGGCTGATCCTTTCCATTTGCGTGTCTGTGGACTATATAATGTTAAAAGACAGAAAAACCAGTGACTAATCACTGAGCCTGATTTATCATTTCTTACTCTACACCAATACGTAGCAAAGCACATGTTCTTCTACCCTAGAACTGAGAGAAAAGAGTGCCATTTTTCAGAATCACTGCTTGTATACATACCCAGGAAGAGTTACAATGCACACATTAAATATTCCAAATCAATGGCTTAAAAATTACAGTAAATGGTAACCTTAAGAATTTCTGAAAGTGAAAATTATAATCATTACTAGTCAGCAGAATAATATTACTGCACAAAAAGGCATATATTTTCTAGATAGTATATTAATGGTCTTAAGGTTATCACTTTTCCTTAATAGTATAATATCACTATTTCATATTGCATGCGCTGTTACTGTAACAGCTAGTATTTCCCTATCTCTAGCGTTAGTTGAAGCAAACTAATTCAGACCTTAAAGTAAAAAGGATGTTTAGTGTTCTACACATTTGATCCACTATACATAAAGTCAGAAAACAAGAGGGGGCTGGCATACACCAAATAATATAGATACCACACAATGAACACCAAGGATTGCCCTGAATGGACTCAGAAAGACTTGGCAGAGATAGTACTTACGATGATCCCAAACATTTTTGGCATTTCTTCTCCAGTCTCCCCACTTCAAGCACCATGGCCAGATGTATACCTTCATTATAAATCAAGTATGTATGGATAGCGCTTTCGTAAGTATAGCATCCAGAGCCTTCCATCCTCATCTTGTACATAGAAGCAATTAAAATTTCCTCTGCAAATTCCCTCTCATCAAGCACAGGAGAGCAAAACATATTCTACAGCAACAACCCCATACAATAGAAAAGCGTCATATCTGAGACATCCAAGTTATTTTACTTTCTAAATGCAGAAAGTGAGAAGTAAAGAGGCAAACATAAGCAGGATGAAGCATTACCTTTCTTTGTAGGTCTGCAGGCAGTGAATATGAAGACAGTCCCTAGCAATAGGAATAGGAATGAAGAAAACAATTTCCTGCTATCTACCCATTGTCAGTACAGGAACTTTGGAAATTATCATGATGAATGGAGGGAGAGTAAATTACAAAAGGAAGCAAGAGTGACCAAAGCTAGAAAAAACAATTATGATTTCAATAAAACAGGGTGAGGAAAACATTAAGAATGAGGATGGAATCAAGAAGGCAAAGGGAAAGAGAAAAAAACTGTACTTGACTGAAGAGCCTCTTTTAACATATTTTCAGATATAAACAAAAAATGATATTCAAAGAAAAAAATTATAAAAGGTAATCTAAGTGTAGGCCTTGTTGAAAGCACTGTATATGTTGAATGAAAACACTTGGTTCAAACTCCTGACCGCCCTGCAATACAGAAGATCAAGAATAATTGTTCAAAGAAAGGTGAAGATATCTGACTTTTTGTAAGATTAACAAAAGCCCTTTACTAGGAGGAGAAGGAAGCTAATTTTAAGGCTCAGTATATGTTCCACCTATTTCTGTAGTAGATCCATCAGAACAAAAATGAGAACTCCAAGCAACATAGGTGGTACATACACAGAGCAGATATCATTCAAGAAATGGATAATAAATTACTTTAGAACTGACAGAAAACTCAGCGCAATTTTTAACCAAGAGTAAAAATAACAAAATTTTTTTGAGTAAGAGTAAAAACCAGTATACTTAAGAGGTTTAAGTACAAATATGCAATCCACTTTGATAAAGTGGTTACTTCAGAACACTGAAACAGTTTGTAACTATTACAATATAACAATTTAAGGATATTTAAACTTAAATTATTAAATCCATAGGAAGATAAAAGTAATTCAATCACAGAGATACAAAGTTAATTCTATAACCTTACTTAAAGCATTATTATTGCTACATATTGTCACAAAAATTGAGAGTGAAAAAGTTCACATTTACCAACTTCAACAACATGAAGGAGCAACAGAAATTACAAAACTCTACAGAGAATAACATGAACACTTAATGAGTATTTAGGGTGCTTTTCAAAAAATAAAATAACCCATTTCTTTCTATATAAAAGGTACAAGCATTATATGTTACTGATATTTTTAGTCATTCCTTAATAAAGTAAACCAGAAAATTCAGACCTGATTTAAGTATTTTCTTGTGGTTGCACTTTAAGTCATTATGACAATTGATGTGGCTTTGCTCTGAGCTTAATATTTAGGCTAAAATTTGAAGACAAAACAATATCACTCTTTAAATAAGTTAATCAGTTATACAATTTAAGACTGCAACACAACTCTGCCAAAGAAGAGAACCATGGAGATAGCCCATGACCAAATGGAAATCTTTCCTTTTTCACAATTTCATCTTTTTAAGATGAAAATGGTATCATCCAGATGTAATGATCAACTGAAAGAGATAAACTAGGCAACCTAGGGTACAGCCAGCGGGAGGAATCCTAGGCAGCTCCATTTTATGGCATATAATTGTTAACAGTTAGCTGCAAAATGACCTTAATATTACTGTAGTAGGGTTGTAAGAACCAATACACGTAAACAGCCTACTTAATTTAAAACATTTTTTTCCACTGAGACTGTGATTGCTTTTTCCCCAATTCTATATTTCTCCCCTGCAGTTTTCTTCCTACAAAATCTGATGAAATAGCTGGGGAACCTCATAAAGACTAGTTAAAACTTGGAAAGGATCACGAGATAGTTTTTAACATCAGAACTGCAGTCAAAGCACAGGAAAATTATATTAAAATATTCTACAAAGACAAATTAAATGATCTGTACACCTCAGAACCAACTATTTAGTATTTTGTTATTTTCAGTACCACTAGATTCATAGCCAAAATAAATTTGCTTGAGAAATTGCTAGAACTCAGTGGCACACCTTAAAATAGTGAAACACTTCATTCTTTGACATGTACAATGTGTAAAAAGAAAAAATGGGCCACAAATATCATCCATTGTGTCTAAATAAATAATAAGGTTAAAACCACAGACCGCCCTTTTAATGCTAAAAGCACTTACCGCTGACATTCCCCAGCATGCAGAATTAAATCTTCATTATTCCTAGCACTGATGGTCAACTCATGCTCTGTGGAATTGAAGACATCAAGAAGTAGATGGCATTGCCGGGTGCTGTTCAGATGTGAGGAAAAAAAGAATAGCACAGTTTCAAGTAACACACCACAGAATTATTATACGTATATCAGAACTCTTATTTATATGTAGATACATATGAATAAATATTCATAGATTCACGTAGATATGACTTATCTCTACTCCAATCATAAGAGTATCTTATTCTTTTACTAAAAGTAATTTTATTAGTAACTGGGTTATTTTTTTTTCTTTCTCTATTTTTTTTTTTTTACTAAAATCAGACCTGAGGATATATCCCAAACAGAAGTTCCATGTCAATTACAACCTGCACAATATTAAGTCCCATATTGTTTTTTATTATCTGTATATATTCTCACTTGCAGGTGTAGATTTGTCTTTTTGTTTCTTTGAGCATTCACATTAAATAGTTTTATTATTTCAATTTATGTTGGCATTACCTTTTTAAGAAACACATCTACAAGTAAAAATTTAAATCCTTGCTCAGTGTCAGGGAGCAGACCCATTTGCTGTGGTAGCTGGTTTGTCTACAGACCCAAGCAAGTTGGCAACTAGCATAATTTACCCTTACACCAGCTACTCTGAAAGAGACCACTCTGCCCCTTCTGTAAGCAAGGCAGACAGATGTCTCTCATAGAAAATCTTATATTTGTGAAGTACTGCCATTCAAATACAAATTTCCCTAAAAGAATTCAGTATAAATAAAATCAACCACATTTCTGGTAACCTCAGAAAATGGTATTGACAAAGCTACAAAGAAGAAACTGTATTGTAAATTCTTATTCTTACTTATAAGCGTTTCTTGTGAAATGAAGCACCTGTAGAAGAATTGAGTGATCATAATACAATACACATGAGAAAATATTAGAACCAGATACCAAAAAAGCCAAATCCAATCATGTGGCAGCAATAATGCTTAATCGGTCTACTCTGAAATTCAAACCCTCCTAAGAAGCTACCAAACAGAAATACCCAAGCCTTAGGCATCCCTGAAATTAGCTTTAGCTATCAAGGACTCGGAAGATTCAATGGACATAAAACAAAATTAGGTGACAATGTGAATTACAGTGTAAAGTAGCATAGCCTTGTACAAAGATTAAGAATCATCTCATCCCATATAATTGCTATTAGAATCAATAAGTAGGGAAAAGTATCTTGTACTTAGTGTCAGAGGTAGAACCTACCAGCAGCATTAATTTGAGAGAGTTCACTTAAAATCAGAAGCTTCCCAAGAAGAAAGAGGAATATGTTGGCAGGTGAGAGTCATCAGAGTGGTCCTTCAAACAATATGCATATTCAAACTAAGTAACATACAGGTGTGAGTCTCAAGCAATCTCATTGCGCTGTTTAACTTACTGCTTAATAATTTACAACCAAATTCAAATGCCAGCCATTTCCAAAGCAATTAAACTTGACAGGTTTAAGAGTTTAAGAACTGCACTTCTACTTTGGAAACAGGTTCTCTGGTTCTCCATAAAACTCTCTCCTGAAAATCAAGCAATATCATTTTTAAAGCACATACATGAGGAACCATACTGCTACCTTGTGCAAACCCTTGAGGTGGGAACACTCAAAAGGACAAATATAGGAGGCTAAGGTTCGGGTCACAAAAGTGACAGCAATGTCATATGCAATCAGGCACTAAAAGACAAGCAAGCACCGCTTCAGGATGGTAACACACCTCTTAACTTAATGAAAAGAAAAGGTAGGGATGGGATCCTTTTTATGTATAATTTAAGGGTTTTCACTCTCTTTGTGTGAAATGGATACTGAAGACAGAAAAGAATGCATGAAAGCAGCCGACTGCCTGAAGCAAGCATGTCAAATCTCAACAATTTGAAACAAAATAGGGAGCCACAGAGCTATTAATATAAACCCCCTTAACAGTTGACAAGAAAGAAAAAACTGGAAAGGCGGCATTTGAGTTGGTACCTCTCCTGCTATTAGTAAAGAATTAAAAACAACAGGAAAAAAAAAAAAGACTGACTTCTATCTCATCATTGGGAGAGTGGAGCAAGACCTGTAAAGACACATCAAACTTTTGCCTCTCCAGTAGATATGAAGTTAGGATCCACATGAGAGAAGGGTAGTGTAAACTATGTTTACAGAATTCATCATGGAAGGAATTTCTGATTTTGCTATAGCATGTGTGAAACAATTGCCTGAAAAAAAACACTCAAGCCTTATGCAATACCTTTTAGAGGCAAAACCAAAGTTTTGTAAATAAAACAATTCCAGCCATAAACACAGAGGACCTATACAATCAGAAGCTCTTCAGGACTAAACACCACTATTAATACTGAAAATTCCCACGTGAACTCTTGAACTGTGCAGTGAAAATTATTCATCATTACGATATTTACTTTATCCTCTTCAAATACTAGACAAAATACACATGTAGGGGAAGTAAATCTTGCCTTCTTAATGTTAAGTTTATTCTCCAGAAAAAATCTTCAACGAAAAGAAAGATTAAAATCAAAGTTACGGAATTATTACAGTACACTGAAAACTCTGATATGATACACATAAAAGAAAATGGATGTTAACACTAAGACTAGAAAGATAGCATTAGACATTTAGGATAGTATCAAAGAGACTGTTAGAGCAATGACACACACAATTCCACAATACAAAAATATCTGAATTAAAACAGCAACCTTGTAATAATGGAAGCTGTATTCAAGTAAGAAAAACAAACAAACAAAAACCCAAACAAACAAACTCTGGAAAATTAGAAGTAACACCATAACAAAGTTTAAAAGGAAAAAACAAACCCCCACAAAGTTAGAGAGCAATTTATTATTTGAAAACTAGCATAAGGTACTTGTTTTCTTAACATGCTACAATCGGTAGGACTGTGTAGAACTGATGATGCTGGGTTACTATCTGGATGAAAAGAAAGTACTAGTGAGAAAGCTAAATAAACTATTTATGTCCATTTTCACTACAGGTGAACTTACATAATGCCATTTTTTGAAAGACAGGAATTAAAGAATTTGTTTTAATGTGTCAGTAAATGAGATTTGAGAGGCGAATCATATGCATGCAAATATGATAAAGGAACTCAAACATGATTTTGCTGAGTTACTACATATAGGAGGGCCACAACAACTATCTGAGGACTGGAACACCTCTCCTGTGAAGAAAGGCTTAGAGAATTGAGGTTGTTCATCCTGGAGAAGAGAAATGTCTGGGGAAGACTGCATTGCAGCCTTACAGTACTTTAAAGGGACCTATAAAAAAGATGGGGACTGGCATTTCAGTTTGGCCTCTTGTGACAAGACAAGGGGTGATGGATTTAAACTGAGAGAGAGAAGTCTTCAAATAGATAAAAGGAACACATTTTTTATAGTAATGGTGGTCAAACAGCAGCCCAGGTTGCCCAGAGAGGTGGTAGAAGCCCCATCCCTTGAAACATTCTAAGTCAGGCTTGGTGGGTCTCTGCACAATCCAATTTAGGTAAAGATGACCCTGCTCACTGCAGGGGGGTTCAACTTGATGACCCTTCAAGCTCCCTTCCAACCCAAAGTATTCTATGAGTCTGTGAGTCCAGTTCGCAATCCGTTGCTTACACTAAGACCTTCACAAGAGAATTTCAAACATCGTATTGTTTTATGGCTCTTAAGGCAACTGAGCAAATCTTACACCATTACCCCTGGCCTCCATACTATATTAAAAAAAATAAAATAAAATTAATTTAAGTGCATAAGCATATAAAAAATGTAAAATACTCAAAATAATATGTGGATATAAAGATGATTAAGTTATATATCATAACGGTTTACTGAAATTTTTGTCTGATAAAAACAAATCTTAAGCCACTGATTCTTAGAATGGGGAAAGTCTATCTTACATTTATGATATTTCTTCTTCCTTTTCCAAACTACATACCACCATATCACAGTTTACACTAAATATTAGTGGGTTGGAGAGGGAGGTACGGGACAAGTTACTGGTGAAAAAAATCCACTTTGAATACATTTTGGATTCTCTAAGTCTAGTTAGGTAGATGCTTGTTTGCATTCATCCCAGAGAGGGCAGAGAGCTCCATCTTTAACAGCTCACACAATGTGCAGAGTCGTAAGTAGCTTAACAGTCCTCTCAGAGGTTTGGGGTCATTTTGCTGCTACTAGCTCCTTTTTAAAGGCCACATATTAACACACACCAAAAAATTAAACCATCATCTAGTTTTGTTCCACATAATTACAGACCTACAAGCATTTGAGAAAATAGTATGAGTTACTAATGAGTTTCGTATTTTTGCAAAACCCAAATAATCCACGCTTCATGGATTATTCTGGAAGATACTGACAGAAATGTACTGTCGCTCCACAAAAATCTCCAGTCCCACATATCAACATTCCTATCTCCTCATCATACACCTTCCAATCTGTCCTTGGCTTTCTCACTCATTCATCAGACACAGTGGACAGCACAACATTTTTTGGCTAGCCCTCAGCTCATCAATGCCAACTGGCACAGGGAACAGAGCAGGTAACTGCTGAGCCCCCACTTCTGTCTTTGCTCACTGGGACATAAATTAAGTGTATTTCTTCTCTGTCCAGTTACCAATCTGTAGAAATATATTTAAACTTTTCCCTGAAGCTGGCTCAAATTACTCAAAATGTACCTGGAGGTGAGGGGGATACAGCTGAAGTGATCATAGAAATTTAATTTCCCTAGGAAATAAGATACAGAATTATCCAGAGAAATACAGCAGAGATCACAAACACAACATCTATTTTTTTCTGAAGAGTATGACATACACCTTATTGCATTATATTTAAAGTACAAATTAAATGAAGGTGAATTAAAGCTGTACTGGACTGTATATAGACACTGGGATAAAGAACTAAAGTTCCTGAAAGGGTTTTACTCTTCTTTCCATCTGTCATTTCAACTGCTAATGGAAAGGAAATAAGCCTGGGTGAAACAAACAATTTCAGAGTTTAAGTGGAAGAATAATAAAAATGACGAGGTACACACATTTTCCATTTCAATGATCTTCCTTATTTGTCCAATTTTCCTTGAAAAAAATCTGCCATCAATTTTAGGTTCAAGATTTTCTCTTGCAAGTAACATAAAGGTCTATACATTGGGAGGTTGTACAGGTGAAAAAAAGAGTAAGAAGGAAACATTTTCAGTTGTTGATTTATACACTGAAGGTCCCAGATTAACATGCAAATTTAAGTCAATACTCATTTCAAACAATTAAAAAATAATAAATTTTAAATATTGAAAATGGAGTTAATTCAACAGTGTCTTGAAGATTTATTGTAGAAATTAATTTCTATTATACTCTATTGTACAATTCAGGACATAACACTAACAAAAGTTAGTGAGATGATGAATCATGCTGTAGTTTTTAAATCTTACAATGCTAGTTATTATTCCAAAAATAGTCACACCATTGTGGTGGTAGGAACTTAAGGCAAGAGACAACTACACTATGATCTAGACGTTTCTTTCAGGAGTATTGCCACTGCCTTTCCAATCCACTCTGAAATGAGAGTAAAGGATGTTCTTCAGTGACATTTAACACAATTAAAAAACAGATGCAGCTGCCATGCTCTTGTGACAGCTCACTTCAGTGAATGATCTTACTGTGGTTCTGTTTCTATCTTAATTTTAAAGTTCAAACAAGAAACACTTGGGAAGTAGGGTGGGTGGCAAGCTATCTATATTCTGACTCAGCTCTATCCCCATCAACAGAAATCATGGACCATTTCCACATTCATGCTTTTGTTTCTTTCTTTTCTGTTTTCTCTAAACAGGCATTTTTATTTCAACTGATCCATGGCAAAGTGAAGAGAAGCAATGACCACAGGCATGCCAGATAAAAACTCCATTCTCCAAAACCCACTGACAAACACAGAGAACAACAAAATAAAACAACTATCTAGAGCATACTTGTTGGTGCTTCTGAGCTTCCTATATGGTTTCTTAAATGTTAATAAATTCTCTAAAAGTTAAGTTTTTGAGACTATCTTTAGATGATGAAGACAGATTATCCATTTTACTGTTAAAAGGTCTTTTCACATATTCCAAGAACTATCCTCATCTGACTTCTCCCAGTTGTAAACCTTTCCAATTATGCTAAATATTCCCAGCACATCTATAAATATTTGCAGATTTATGTTCTCACGTCTTCATGTGCCAAAGTGTACATACTTAACATTCTGATCTCAAAAATCAATTTCCCCAATCTGTAGGATACTTTTTGCTGCTCTTCTGTGAACTCACTGCAATGTTTTGCCATCAGCAGAATTTAAGATTAGCAAGATGATTTAACTATTGGATTTAACCTCTCAAGTGTCATGGGTTCCTGCTTGGTAGAATCTACATTGAGTTCAACAGCGTGTGTATAAATAAAGACCATATTCTAGAAAGACAGTCAGACCTGAGAACATTAACAAATTGTTATTAAATTCATTGCTTGATAGATTTTTCTGTTTATCAGTCTAATTGACCAAAACTTTACTTGTAGCTGAATTTGCCTGTTTTTCATTTTGACTAGCTTTTATTACTACTATTTTCTCCATGAAGAAACAACCATTCATGTTAAACAGGTCACATACTAGCCTTCCTCTGAACTGAACACATTGCTCTTCAAGGATCCAAACAAAACAGTTTTTCTTCACCCTTCAAAGCTCTAAGACAGTTGACCACTGGACCAATGAGAAACAGAAGACTAGAAACAGCTGTCTGTAAGCAGATTGCTGATTCTCATCCTTAATGTAGCAAATATGAACATTTAAATTTAATTCAGCTACATAATACCCCAAAGTATTTCAGAAAATGTTACAGAATTTCTTTTATTGCTTAACAAAAATGTTTCTTAGAACACAGCTGAAGAAATATGCTGTTTACTCTTTCCCTTTTATGACTTGTAAATACACAATGATCAGGATTTCTAACCCAATTTACGGTAACAGAAATGTTGGCAACTCTGGAAACAGGAATGGAAATTCTGCAAGCTCTGTCTGACTTTATTAAGACCCAAAGTACTACTCACCAAACTGAGTAACTCCTGAAAACCCTCAACAGTGTCAAGATTGCTCTTTTTCAGTCTATAAACACCTTGGTGAAACTAAGTTAACAAACAATGGATCCTCACTTTAAATACAGTGAAAGGTCTTAGACCAGGGAGCATGATGCAGGTTTGCCATGGACTGGCATTTTCTTTACAAAGCCGTAACGTTTCATTAAATGTTACATATTAATGGTATAAAAGTAAATTAAATTAAAGGAAAATTGTCCTACTGTTAGATGGACTGACGCTTTGACTTAAACAGTGTCACACTTGCTGCAGTTCCATTTTTCATTCTGATTCAACTAGAAGAAGCCTCTGTGCTTGGCAAAAGAGATCTGCAGCTGATTGTCAGCTTTATGGTGGGTTTAAGATAGGAAGTCCTATTGCTCCACAAAAAAAAAAAAAAAAAAAATCTTGTTCATCAACTTGAATTTGTAGAATTTAAAAGTTGGAATATTCTTACATATCTCGCTTCTGAGCTTTGCCCAAAACTGAAGGCACTATCCTTGTTGTACTGCAGATGAACTTCGTCTACAAATCCAGGCCATCTCACCATCTATGTATTAAGTGAGATTTTCTTTTTCTACCCTTTTCTAGATGGGTTTTATTTAAGACACTTTAGTACTAAAGGCATAATGGCAAGAGACATGAAGAAATTCACAAGCACCTCACAGCACGCAGAATTCTTAGCAAATGTGCAGAGTGAAGCGGTAGGGTTTTTTTATTTTTTATGCTATTTGCTCTTTGATAAAGGCAGTGAGAAAGACACTCTGTGCCCACTGAAGTTGGCAGATATGCTTTTGAAAGAAGCAACGTATAAAGGAGATAGTTCAAGACAATTCAGCTAACACAAGTTTCAACAGCAGACCTTCTCAGAGCTAACAATATGTCAAAATGAAGAGCTGTATCACATCAAACTGCCAACAGCTCATTTCCCTTACACCTAACCTTTAGCATCAGATCTCCCTGGCAGTCCGTAATCCAGTGGCAACTGAACTGTTTGGAGGTTTGAAATCCCAACAGCAGTTTTGGAGCTAATATGTGATAAAGAATCAACTAACATGATATCTCTGATTACAGAACCCAATTAATACAATTGTACTACATAGATTTCAAATTTATTAACTCATTATTTCTTATATCCCTTATTTGGACTGCTTTAAACACCTAAACCTAAAATTCTTGATTATGCATCATGAGACAATCATCTCCAGGCAAGCACAACCAACCAGAATCAAGGATTACAGGTAACACGATCAAAGGCAAACAATTTCCCAGCACAAGGCTGCTCTCCTAGTTCCTTCGTATGCAGGCAGGTGAGTTGATACACTTCAGAACAGATTATGGCCATTTACTGACAGAAGATCATCTCTTCTGACAAGAGAGCTTATATCTGAATCAGAATTAGGTAACAGATTTGGCACTGAAGAATGTTAAAGGCTGCAGTGAGCAGACCAGCCTCCACAGCAGACTGCCTCCATAGACCAGCACAGAACAACGTTAAAAGTACCTCTTGTCAAGGTTAAATGCATCCTAAGACATGAAATGCATCTAAAAAGAAAGCTTAATGAAACTTCTCCCTATAAAGCAGAAACTTGTGAATGACAGGAAGAGGTAAGTTTGGCTAGTTTAAAAAACTAAAAACCAAACCAAAATGCCCAGTTGCTTCAGTGCATTGTTTCGGCGATATTTCCCATGTGTATCTGCTCAAGCAGCTACATAAAAGAAATACTAATTAACTTTGGAAGACTATCAGAGAAATCATAACCTTTACATTACAATTGTGGGGAGGGGGGAGTTATTTCATTAACATTTCTCCTGTTCAGTTTTTTGGGTTTTTTTGTTTCACTTTTTTTTCAATAAACACCTGAGGGAAGAAACAATGTTTACAGTTTTTATTTTGCTTTGACTTTTTAAGCCTAGCAGCCACTAAGCCATTGTTTCTTACTTTTGTTGAGGTAAAATGTAAAATAAAAGCAGAAAAGGAAGCAAAAAAATTGAATCCAGAAAATTAAAGCAATGATAACTTTCATTCCGAAATGACAGCTGACAAAGTAAATTATAAAACACAGTTTTTTTATAATGACTACACAAAACCAGCTCTGTGCCTCAGGTAGAATTTAAGTGATGAAATCTCAGCTGTAAATCACAAGGAAATCAGATTAGATATTTAAAAAGAGCAAGTAAAAGCACAAATTTTGACTTATAATTAGCTGTCACTGAGTCTCAGATACTGGCAGAGATCATCAAGAGACACAAAACAAAAGTTTGTTTCATTAAATGATATGAAGTTATTCTTAGAAGATTGGAAGACAACATTATTTGTTATATCTCTTAGAGAGAAAAGTATTGATTGACACAACTTCTCCTTCTGATGAAGAATCAACACAGGGCAGCACTCATGACTTTGATGACAATAGATACCTAATGTAACCACATGACCAAAAAAATTCTGAATAGCCTTCTTACAATAAAACATTTATGAAAGTATCACAGTATTTTTCCCAAGTCAGTAAAGCTTTTAGAAACTCTCATTTAAAACAGTCACATCTTTCACTACCTCTCCAATCAACAAATCACTCAAAATAAAATTTCCACTGACTTAAATGCTGATCGCTATGATGAACAGGCAAAGAATGAAGCAAATGCATACAACATGAGCACTTGGCTGAACTGGAGCCACTATATATAGCATCTGCTGCTACAAGGCTTGTAAAATTTACATAGCTGAACAGTGCAGAAATTCTACCTTTGAATTAGCACCCCAATCTATTTTTTAAGTATTTCAGGAACACATACTTTCCACACACAGTAAATTCCTGAGAACACACTGACAAGGTGGGTAAGATAACATCATCTTACACAAAACGTAGCAAGGGAAACCTAGCACAAAGCCAGCTCACCAATAAGAGAGCTTCAAATAAAAGTATCATGTTCTATTTGAAGTTTTACGGGAGGTTCACAGCTTCACACCCAAGCTACTCTGTGACTATGGGAAAGTAACTGCAGTGAACCCAAAAAGCAGTTATGCTGCCCATTTGAATGTATACACAGAGTAAAAAAGGACATACTTGAGGCTGAATTAAGAGGACTATGCATACAAATACAGACAAACTGAGTATTTTATCCTGTATAATGAATGTTCTGGAAAACTACTTGAAGTAGATGCAGTGGTACTTTTGGGCTGCTAATGAGAGATCACTTAACTAAACCTTGAAAACATTACAAAAGCCTAAGAATGTGCCACTGCAGGGATGAAACCAAACATCATTAATAAGGTTCCTGGAATTTTTCAAACATCTGTTCCAGATATTATGTTAAAAAAAACAAACAAAAAAAAAACAAAAAAAAAAAACCACTTACGCTGCAAAATGCTTGACAAACTTACTTACCAATAAAGATGTGCATTTTTAAGACTCTTTCATAACACCTGGACACAATCTACTCATTAAAATAATTTTTTGTCTCACTGTAAAACATTTTTACAAAAAAAAAAAAAAAAAAAAAGTCAGTGTTTTATTATCTTTGCCTAACTTAAAATTCCCTTGTTATATGCAAAGGTCATAAATTACTGCCATACCTGTTGTGAAAAAACTATCCTCTTGGCAGTGTAATTAAACACTTATGTCCCTGGTTGAGAATTTCTCAACCTTTTGCTTTAGCATATGTTACATTTTATCACTTTTCTTGCTCTACACTTTCTCCAACTTGTCCACTTTTCTTCATGCTTCTCCAAGTTCAAGCCCCCAATTTGTCATGAGGCTTTACTTATTTTGTTTACAAGAACAACAGGAAAAAATTCATGCTCTGAAAGCTATGTTGCTGTCCATCCATACTTTGAAATTTTTGCAGGGGTATGGTACTGGTCACACACTTCTATAAAAACGAAATATGCTCCCAACAGCTTCTAGACTTTTATTCCCTTCTTGCCTATTTTGGGCTTTATTTCTGAAGTTTGTTATGAAAAACTTCCTAGGACCAGTAAAAACTTCTTGAATCAGTTACATTCACTCTTAGCTACTATTAGTAGTAGTATTACATAGTCTCAGCACAATAATTTCAGAATTTAAACCACAGAAAATGCTTGGTCCCACTATATTTTAAAGAATCCTGCTACTTTGTAGCTGGTAGCTGATAATTACAATAGCATTTTTAATAAAAGCATACTCATGCCCAATTTGTAACAATTTTTTCTTGCACTAACTTCACCCTGTCTCTAAAAGTGTTTCCTCCTCTTTTATATGTATACCTGAGACAAAGTCAACTCTCAATCTTTCTTCTTGAAAATCCAATCTCATTTATTCATCTTTTGACTGACAGCTATTCAAAAGCCACCTCTGGAATTGTCAGTTTGAATACATAGAATCAAAGAATCATAGAATGGTAAGGTTGGAAGGGACCTCAAGGATCATCGAGTTCCAACCCCCTGGCATAGGCAGGGACACCTCCCACTAGTACAGGTTACTCAAGGCCTCATCCAACATGGCCTTGAACACCCCCAGGGAGGAAGCAGCCACAATCTCCCTGGGCAACCTGTTCCAGTGTCTCATCACCCTCACTGTAAAGAACTTCCTCCTAACATGTAGTCTGAATCTCCCCTCTGCCAGACATCCCAAATACTTAAAGATAGAAGAGCATAGGTAAACTCATATTAACAAAAACTTGTTGATTAACAATTGGTAAAACAATTAGCTTACAGAATTAATTTTTGCAACAGGTGATTTGCTTAAGCAGTATATAAAGCAATATAAAATTTAGAAAAACAATGAACTGTGTATTCTGCAGCAACTCAAGGTAATTTTAGTAAAAACGCCCAACACACACTGATTGCACTCAGTGGCTGATGAATTTTAGACAATCGTATTTTCATGATTAAGCCATTTGGTCATCATCTGTTGACATGATTTTTTTAAACTCACTATGGTATGTGAAACTGTTCTTGGGCTTACGAGAGTATGCAAGTACCAAAGGGGAAAAATGATTGGAATTCATTCCTCATATCCAAAGACAAACATTTACACATGCATAATAGGTAAGAATGCCTTAGACAAACACAAAATGTCATAATAAACAACACACCACAACAGTCAAGAAATGCAGAAAGAAGTCAATATTCTGTCCTTGGTAAAACAAAACAAAAAAATCATGAAAAGACATTTGAACCTCAGGAATTGTCTAATGCACATGGATTGCTTTAATGATAGCTTACAGCTGAAGATGACTAAAATCCTAAATGAGGAATTCTGAAAAAATTCCTCACGTAATTCTTTATCTACATGTTGTTAATGATAACAAAAGCTTCCAGCATGGGACTGAAGTTACAGTCAATATAATAGAGACAATGCGTCACATATCCAAGAGTCAAAAGAAGACTTACCTTGTTGCTGGAAGGGTACTAACACGCGTGAAGAAAACAGAGGGTTCTACTTCTACGTGAAGGCCTAGTGAGAGGTTCCGGTAATATCCCTCGATATGTCCCGGTCCACCAGAGTACTTGAAATTCAAAATGGCTTCCAGTGTCTAGAGAAACAGAAGAAAATTACTTATTAGCTATGCTTAATTACAATATATTTCACAAGTTCAATTAAATTAGACCATAGAAGTAATTTACCAATAAAGTTTCTATGCTCTCATGAATCTGCTTTCCTACCCCATCCATTTTATTATCTCAAGAAAAAGAGGTAATCTAACAAGTAACTGCATCTGAGGTAAACAGTTGATTTTTTTTTTTTTTTCACCCCTATTCTTCTCAAAAACTAGGTTATGGAACACAGTCAGACTTCCCTTTAGGTAATTAGGCAATTCTTCTCCATACCACATCTAACACTGACAAAAGCTGTTAAGTTTGGGTGTTATTTTTTTTCTTGGAAAAGTTTAGGGTTTATTAAATGATGTGCTTTTTCCTACTCGTGAAAAATATTCACTGCTTCATTACTTTAATAATTACATGGGAAATATTTACTGTTTGAGTGTGGACAAAGATGATACAAAAGTAAAGGCATCTGGTCTCTCAACAAGTCACTGTAAACATGTGCTTCTCTCCATTAATTAACAGATTAAAACAGCACTGTTGAGTAGATGTAGTGCATGAACCTCTTCCTTCTTTGATGTTCATTTCATAGAACATGATTGCTTCGCAAATATTGAAAATTAAGATGATCCTCTATCATTAGTTTTATGCACTTATTACTCTCCATAGTGCTGAGCCTTTAGTTCTGTGAATTTTGGGCTTTGTGTCCTTTCCCTTAATGAACACGTGGGAAAAGCACACCAATCCTCATGTCATCATCAATGTTCAAGCTCAGAACAAATCTTTGATTCATCTAAAGAGACTATACATTATTACTTCTTTCATTATGTCCCTGAAATGCAATTTCCTGGAAGCAAGGCAAGAACATGGGGAGTGTCACTAGATTTTTCTTTTTCCCCTTCTCAGCTCTTGTTCCAGTCCCTAGGCAGCTGGTACTGACACATTGCAGAACAATGACAGGGGCAGCAACAGACTTCTATCCTAACAGGGACACTACCATATTGTCCTGAAGCCTATGTCTAGAAGGACAATAATTTCTTTAAAAAAGATTAAGAAACAATGCCTTATCTCCTTCTTGGTTGGCTCTTAGCTCATTCTTGATTAGAAACAAGAACAACAAAACAACAAACTCAAATCAACAACTTATTCATCCAATCATATGTAGTCTGGCTGAAGAAACAGAAACACAAATACAATAGATTTCTTAAAACAACCACAACTGAGTGATTTAAATACCAAAACAAGGAGTTTTGTGGTTTGCTGCATGTACATGCTTAAATATTTTGCCTATTTACAGTTCATTTTAATTCAAGTGGGTTGACTCAAAAAAAAAAAACAAAAACCAAAAACCTTTACTGGGCACTCCGGACATACCAATCAACTCTGTTTATGTCAATGCCTAATTTGTAGTTAATGAACTCAAATTTATGTTCTGTCAGGAGAACTAATCAGTATTAAGTACAAAAATGTTTAAAAAGCACAAACCCATTCAAAACATACTTCAGTTTAATTAATCAGCTGGACCATTTAACAAAAATCAGAGCCAGACTCCCTAAATACAGGACTCTGACACTACTTACATCATAATGTCAGAAGGAGCTTCAATTTCAATTAGAAATTACAAAAAACTTGCCAATGACCCTGTGTGATCCACACCTCATGCTAGAGAGCAGGAAAAATAAAACTTAATGGTCTTCTATTAATCTCATCAACAAGAGGCATCTCTTCTCACCCAAGACATAAAATCTAAGTGGATACATCTAACACTGAAGACACAACAGACTATGAATATATTTGAAAACTACACAACGGTCCAAGTTAAATTCTCTCTCTGGTTGTGATAATTTGCACAGTCCTGCACACATGCACAAAGATAAAAGATCAGGCAGACTTTACATCAAAGCTGTAAATATGTGTGGGACAGGAACATGACTGAAGGAAGTATTTTTTTTCAGGAGAAAAAGAGTACCTCTTTGCTTCTTTAAGGTGATCGGTTTTATTTGCTTAGGATTTATACAATAGGGATAGAATGTAAAAAACTCCCAAATTCAGTCTCCTTTTAACCACTCTTTGCACACAAACCTTGGAAAGGACTCTGCATGCAATAAGACAGATTGATTTTCTATCTCTAGAATAGCAAACAAAAAAAAATCTTACTATTTCATAAACTTACAAAGATTCAGTTTGAAACAATTTACCACCCTCTCTCACAGCACCTGCAGAGAAGAACAGTCCAAGTACTATAGCCCCTGATTTAAATAATGTTGTATACTCACTACAAAGGCCTTGTCAAACCTACACAAGTAACAGATTGAGCTGCAGATTCTATTGGTATTTGTACAGATGAACAGAACTTATTAGATTACTCCAAAATGTATCACTGCAGACCAAAAAGAAATGGCAGGGTATCACTACAAACATAATTCTGCCTGCAGATTATCCATAAAAAAAGAAAAGGAAGGCAGGCTGGAGCACACTGGCCTCTCAGGGCAGGAAGCCAGGAAAAGCAGCCTATTGTTAGACAAACACATCCAGAATTCAGAACATTCATGGACTTGGGCAGGGATTCTTGGTTTTAAGCAAAGTTGCTTTCTGGAAAGTTAACAGCAAAAACACAGATAAATTGTTTAACCTGTAAGATGACTTTGGCTTCCTATCTTTTTAACTACTTCATTGGCCCTTCCTTTTATTGATGAAGAAAAGGAAACTGAAGGATTTCTGAGTGTAAGCTACAGATGACAAGACTTGGTTCAATGAACCAACATGTGCTGGTTTGAGGCTAATTGGAATATTTTAAAGAGAGAAATTACATTACAGGCTGTGAAAAGAAAACAATGGTGACATCTACTGCACTCATAGGCTTGCTGAGATGTATAAAAACAAGGACATAATCATAGAGAAGACAGTGTCTCCATCTGTCAGAGTCGGTGTCTGTGTTCTCTCCTTGGGCTTCTGTGGCTGTGTAACCCAGCTAATCACTCAACTTCTAATCCCCCTTGCCGATCCTCCAAACTCACCTTGAATGTAAGGCAGACTCTGGGATAAGGTAGAGGGGTGGAAAGAAGGTGGAAGGGTGGTTGGGAGCCCCTCCTGGGGACTCTGATTTCTGGGAGTGATAGTGTGTTTCTGTATTATTTTTAACTTGTATATTTCTGTACATAACTGTAAATATTTGTGTATATTGTGTATATATATATATATATATATAGACACGCATGTAAATTGTGCTAAGCTGTAAATATAGTTTCATTCCTTAACTTCCAGCCAGCTGAGTCTAATCTGGGTAATTTCATTAGGGGGGTAGGTGGGTTAACTTCCAAACCATCATGCAACAACACTAGACAGAAATATCATCTACTGCATTGACAAGAAATTCAACAGATAAACTATTTTTAAACACCCTGTTTGAGTTTCTCTCATTTTGCCTCACATCTATTTTCTGTATAGAACAGGTACTTGTTTTTTTTGTTTGTTTTGGGTTTTTTTTCCCAAAAAATCATTCTCTCCAGTTTGCTCATGGAAATCTTCCCCATAATCATTAACATAACAGAAATGAAAGCCAAAATCACAGAAACTATTTGAGTAACATTGTGCCATGAAGGAAATGCAAAACACTTAGCACTGAAGTTTCCAAAACTAAATGAAAAAATGTTAGTACTCTTCTGCCAGTCCCTCAAGAGTGACTAAACAGTAATGTCTTTCATACACTGACTTCTAATTGCTAGTTCAAACAGTTGTTACCTACCACTCAGATTAAATGTATCTACTAAACTAGTACTATAATACTTTTCTTTGCAAAGTGGAGAGTAAAATCTAAAGAGAATTTCCATATAACTCTACAGAATATAACTACTGACACAGAAGCTAGCACATCACTGATTGGGCACAGATCTCCCCAAAAAAGCTAACGACGCAAGAGACATAAATGAGGAGGGGAAGGGCAGTAACGAAGGGGATTTCTTGTGCTAGGAAGATAAATATAGTGCTCGATCCTATCTGTATGTTTGTGGTAGTTTGAGGGGTCCCAAGTTCTCTTGAGAAAACTACAGAGAAGTCCCATCCCAGAAGGAGGGACCTGGTCGTCCCAGATACTGTAACATTGTTATTCTATTCCACTTTCCTGTGTAAGAGCTTATAAGGCAGTGCCTGGCTGATATTGAGCTCTTCTCCTCCCTACCTTCCCTTCCTTCACTTCTCTTCTCCAGGAAGAGTGAACATCCATACTTATTTCATGGTCTGTGGAGGGGAGATGGCTTCTGGTCGTCAGGAAACTGTGAGCTGTGACATGAGACCTGCCGGGGCCTTGCAGGCCTAAGCTGGGGAGGGCAGTTCTGGCTACTCTCAGGCCTCACAAGGGTGTAAGAGAAGGAGGATTCTAGAAAGTTTTAGTCAGATAGACTTGGCCTAGCTTGTGGATGTATCCATTCCACCTGACTGCCTTTTGCATATGTGCACCTGTAAACAGAACCTCCCTTTAAACTTCCAATCAATGTGCAATATCTTCATTTTCACTCTTCAAAAGGAGTAAGAGCCATTTCTGCTCTTACTAACTTGTGGCCCTAAACTGGGACAATGCTTGTTCTGAAGTAATGAGCCTGAATGATTACCAAAGTATTCAAAGTTATGTGCAACAAAGAACTCTTAATTTTTGCTCCAATGATTGGCATAGAACAAGAATATATTAAAGTAACTATAACTCAAGGATATAAGAATCCACCTGCAGAGATGTAATCATTATATCCTGTATGTAAAGGAAAACAGAACACCATGAACTATTACCTTAATTTAACATTAGCAACTCTCATAATTAGTTTGCATTTAAAGGAAAAAAAATCCTTCCAAGACACAAAAAGCCATGGAAGAGTAATTTCCTTTTTAAAAGGAGGAATAATTACTGAACAACAACATTAGATATAATTGAAAAAGAAACTGCCCATAATAAAAATGATACACACAGTAACTGAATTAGTAGTCAAGAAACCCAACTTTATACTGATAGTGTTAAGGAGTAAATGAGCAATAAAAAGTTCATGTACTTTCCACCTCACTGCTAAAAACCAACTTTTTTGCATCTAAATTTCTGGCTTTGTAAAATTTATAAAATTGGAAAGAGTTCAGGTCAGGAGTTCCCAGTTTTAACTCTTCTATCACCTATCATGCTTAGTTTCTTTGTTTCTTTATTCCTAAATAATTTTACTAGCAATAGTGGTTACTCAGATATAAATTTATCCCTGTTTGTATCTTACTACTTGAAGAACCAGAGGATTCTAATATTTAATAGTTCTTCCTACAGTATCTCATCACAATGCATACTGCATTTTGCATTTCAGACAGCAAAGTTTTATCCTTTTTTTTTCCAAACTGAAACACTAATTTTAAATACTCACTATCAGCGTTTTCCGTAATTCAATTAACAAATCATGCTACATTTTCAGGTCTTTTCTAAATTCCTGTAGTATAGTAGAAGTGACATTAAGTAGATCTCTACATTTAACACAAGATGAAATGCCAGTACTTAGCAACAGGCAGTTTGCTCCTGAGACACTGCAGATACTGACTGCAATTACTGTGAAGAAATACCAGAAGGTACCATTGCAGGTTCCCATTAAGGCCTTAACATTTAAAAATAGAATTAAATTTTAAAAGTAGCATGAAACTTGACTAACTAGTATTTCCATTTCCATATAAGCTTCTAAACTGCTTATAGAAAACAATTCTTAATAATTAGTCTAATTTCTCATGGGAGTGTAGGGTTGGAAATTTGAAAAAGTATTTATTCTAGGTGTATAAACTTTAAATATACATTCCTCTAAAGAAAATATTAAATCATTACTTGCCCAACAACACACTTTCCGCCCCCACCCCCCCACATACCATCATGCTCCTGGTATCCTGCTTCTCATGCAAATTAGCATTAGCAGGACAAGCTCAATGCATACATCAATATTTAGCCATTCTTTCTGACCTTCAGTACCTTTTCTCATGGGATGCCATTTGTTTTCTGGTTTGTTTGGGTTGTTTTTTCCTTAAATAGAATATAAACTTCAATTATGTTAAATTCTCCCTGCTTCCCTCCTTATCTCTCTTATCCATTCCACCATATTCAACTGTGATGGGCAATCAATTATATTCATCAGTAATAAAGAGAAATAAAAGTGTATTAGTTCATCAGTTCCTTCTAGCAAAAGGAGCAGAGAATCTCTCTACAAAATTAATGTCTCCACTTCTTCTAGGTGCCATGCTTAAATTCTTTTAAGAGCTTTGAGGATTGTATAAATAAATCACAGTTCAGGACTTTCAGCTGCCTAACTGTAACTAATTAAATTATCTGGCAGTAACAAAAAGAAAGTGAGTTTCTCCAATTAACCACACTCTTTTCAACAGCAGCAGGTAACCCTGGNCAGGCTGAAGAGCCCCAACTCTCTTAGTCTGTCCTCATAGGAGAGCTGCTCCAGCCCTCTGATCATCTTTGTGGCCCTCCTCTGGACCCGCTCCAACACTTCCATGTCCTTCCTGTGCTGGGGGCTCCAGAACTGCACACAATACTCCAGTATGAACAATTAGAGATGGCCAGTTGACAGCATGCTCAGAGTGCCAACACCACTGACACAGACAGCGTCCCACAACTCCACAGGTGTACCAATGCAGATATGGTGGCATTTCCAGGTCTCTGCCCTCTCACAGCTTCCATGTTGCTTCTGCAACATGAGGCTGTGCTCTCCTCAGGGCTGTCATACTTGCATAGCCCCACAGGGCCTCCGTGAGGCTTCAAAGGCTGTAGACCACAGATCTGAAGGTGCATTCACACCTTGTTTTGTTCCTTGTTGCCTCAGGTCAGTCCTACTCAGTCAACATTCATTAATGCTGAGAAGCCCTGTGCTTCATCACATCCACACAGCTATCATGGAGTGGAGTAGGCGGGTTTTGCCCTGGGGATTTTGCTCTAGGCAGACTAACTTTTTCATCCTTCTTTCCATATGCCATACCTCAATTTCCCATCTTTACTACTGTCAAAATCACATGGATGAAGTACTACTGGACCAAACCCACAAAAGTGCAAGACTTGCACAGTGCGAGTTTTCAAATCCAAGCATGTGGGATGTGCTGCTGCAGCAACTGCATCATCCAGAACTGCAGTACACTGAACATAGCTTAATCTTTTTTCAAGGAAACACCAGAATGTGAGCATTGGGTGGGAAATGGAGGTGCCCAAGTAGCTGAAACCATGGAAGACAGGACTTGGAAACATCAAGCCTTTGGTCCTTGGTCCAATTTGTCAAGAAAAATACCATGTTTAGAGTGGATCTCATGGGAAAAAAAATCAGTCTTGGAATTTAGAAACGCATACATCTCTGCCTATGTATTCATTTGGCTTTCAAAATTAATTAGATTAGCACTTCCTTGTGTTTTAATTTACAATACTCTAACAGAAGACAAGTAATTGTGAATTTTCATAGAATCATACAATCAACCAGGTTGGAAGAGACCTCCAAGATCATCCAGTCCAACCTATTACCCAGCCCTATCCAATCAACTAGACCATGACACTAATTTTGCTTCCTTCTCCCATCACTGAGTCTACAGTTCATATCCACAGAGTAACCTGACAAAAGATAAAGTCTATATAAAAATCAGGCTTAACGGATAAAATCTGTGTAACCAAAAATGAGGCTTAACAGCAGTGCTGGAAGAAGCAACATGTGCCCTTATGTACATAAGCTGAATATCCTCCTGCTCACTTGGTTCTCAGAAAGATAAAATAAATACATAAATAATCAAACAAACAAAACATGGCTACCTCCATATCACAAGAGTAAAAACTGCTGACTAAGGAGAATAAAACCTTCCAATCTCATAGAAAAATATCTCCAACTATATGTCAGCACCACTGTGTTGATGACAGCTAAGCAAAGAACAGCATTACTGAAATCTGAATGCTCTCACAACATTGGACACTTTCAAGACAGCATGGACAGGGTGCTGGGCTATCCTACCAAGACTGTGCGTTTGCCAAGACAGACTAGACCAGATGATCCTTGAGGTTCCTTCCAACCTGATATTCTATAATTCTATGACACATTCTCTGGTTTCTGAGATACATACACTTCAGATTGGTCTCTAACTGCAAAACTTCAGACCACAGGACTTGGATGCTGATGTCTTCCAAGCAGGAAGTCACATCATTTGCTGAAACACTTAGACCTTCCTATACTTGAAATACTGGTATTGAAAAGACATTTGGGAGAAGAGGAGTATGCCACTCATAGTAAGGAGAGCACCAATATTTTAACTCACAAGGTCTATTTCAAGATGAGTATCATTCCAAAACTGAAAATAAGCTGGTCCTACCTGCCATCTTTAGTATTTGGTACAAACCTTAGGTTGCCGAAGAAAAGTCACGATTAGAAATGAAGATTAGAAATAGAATACATGCACAATCATACATGACATTTTTGAGACACAGGAAATCATGGAATCACATGGTTCATGAAAAGTAAATTATATAATAAATTAAATTTTTACATTAAAATAATAGTTGGAATGAAGGTGCAGTCACATCATGCAACTTTGCAGAAACAGATGTATTATTATTTTCTGTTATACAAAACATACTTTGTTTTCTGCATTTTTATACTCAACAACCCTTTCTTTTCCCTAATAAATAAATTCTGTATTTTTAAAGAAAAATTAAACAGCCAAGAAAAGACAGAAAGTACCTATACATTTCTTCTAATGCAGCACATCATGAAGCANGAAGCAACATGTGCCCTTATGTACATAAGCTGAATATCCTCCTGCTCACTTGGTTCTCAGAAAGATAAAATAAATACATAAATAATCAAACAAACAAAACATGGCTACCTCCATATCACAAGAGTAAAAACTGCTGACTAAGGCGAATAAAACCTTCCAATCTCATAGAAAAATATCTCCAACTATATGTCAGCACCACTGTGTTGATGACAGCTAAGCAAAGAACAGCATTACTGAAATCTGAATGCTCTCACAACATTGGACACTTTCAAGACAGCATGGACAGGGTGCTGGGCTATCCTACCAAGACTGTGCGTTTGCCAAGACAGACTAGACCAGATGATCCTTGAGGTTCCTTCCAACCTGATATTCTATAATTCTATGACACATTCTCTGGTTTCTGAGATACATACACTTCAGATTGGTCTCTAACTGCAAAACTTCAGACCACAGGACTTGGATGCTGATGTCTTCCAAGCAGGAAGTCACATCATTTGCTGAAACACTTAGACCTTCCTATACTTGAAATACTGGTATTGAAAAGACATTTGGGAGAAGAGGAGTATGCCACTCATAGTAAGGAGAGCACCAATATTTTAACTCACAAGGTCTATTTCAAGATGAGTATCATTCCAAAACTGAAAATAAGCTGGTCCTACCTGCCATCTTTAGTATTTGGTACAAACCTTAGGTTGCCGAAGAAAAGTCACGATTAGAAATGAAGATTAGAAATAGAATACATGCACAATCATACATGACATTTTTGAGACACAGGAAATCATGGAATCACATGGTTCATGAAAAGTAAATTATATAATAAATTAAATTTTTACATTAAAATAATAGTTGGAATGAAGGTGCAGTCACATCATGCAACTTTGCAGAAACAGATGTATTATTATTTTCTGTTATACAAAACATACTTTGTTTTCTGCATTTTTATACTCAACAACCCTTTCTTTTCCCTAATAAATAAATTCTGTATTTTTAAAGAAAAATTAAACAGCCAAGAAAAGACAGAAAGTACCTATACATTTCTTCTAATGCAGCACATCATGAAGCAAATCTAAATCATAGAATGGTAAGGTTGGAAGGGACCTCAAGGATCATCGAGTTCCAAACTCTGCCATAGGCAGGGACACCTCCCACTAGTACAGGTCACTCAAGGCTTCATCCAACCTGGCTTTGAACACCCCCAGGGAGGGAGCAGTCACAACCTCCCTGGGCAACCTGTTTCAGTGCCTCACCACCCTCACTGTAAAGAACTTCCTCCTAACATCTAGTCTAAATCTTCCCTCTGCCAATTTAAACCCATTGCCCCTCGTCCTGTCATAAATCTACTGCAACACTTAATTGATCAAGGTAGAACTCCCAGTTTTCCCCAAAGAGGAAAAGGAGACTGTCCCAGTAGACATTGTTTTTTACAGCACCAAATAGTATAGTAATTTGATAGCATGAATCCTGATACATGCATTATAAAAAGGATATGCATATGTAATCATCTTGTACTGCATACATAATGATCCTCTAGGACTGAACTGCAGCAAGCACTCTCCATGCTAATTTTTCTCCTCTGCATTCCATTAAAAACATACATGGCAACTACAAAAGCTATGATACAATTCTTAATAACCAATTAAGCAACGAAATAAATTGTGCCACTGCAGTAAGTCAGACCTTTTTATGGCGATACAAACAAAGCCCACATTGTTATTCCTGTTAAACTACTTTATCAGTGTAAAGCAAAATTAAACAATTTTAAGCACGTGTTAATCAGGTGAATTTACACAAGCAGTCTGTTGAACAAGGTGCCTGCTGTGTTCATGCTCTAGTGCAGTTTTACTTAAATACACCTACTGCATACACACTGACTTTCAGCAGCAATTTTTGCACTACACCAATGTTTATCTAGCTCATCCATCTACATTTATGTCTAGTTAAGCCCCTGAAGAATGAAACTGCTGCATCCCTTTGTAAAAATAGCACAAAGGCAATGACAAGTCGTTGAGGCTAAATATAGCTGCTGCAGGCATATGCTGGGAATTAAATAGTCCATTTTACCCCTCCCCAATCTGAAATCGGTAAGCTTCAACAAAAAAAATCTCTAGTGAATACACACAGGAGCTCAATAAATCCCCCTTAAGCTTACAAGGCATATTCTGAATCTGTGCTAGCTAAAAATAGACTGTTTATAATGAGAATGGAGATGCGAGCAGAATAATATTAAGTTTAAAGGCAGGCATGCTGTAGCCATTCCGCATTAAGGAACAGGGTGAATCAAAGGTCATTCTATCACACAGACACACAGACTGACAGATAAAATACAACACTCAGGAATCTTTTACTGAACAGCACTCATATCACATTAAACTGTGCCATTCCTAATTGGTTTTCACTGCCACGCACTCACAAGTTATTTTGTGTGCCTTTTTTTTAGCTAGAACACAAGTTGATACTTCCAAAAGACACAAGAAAGAGTATACAGCATTTTTCCTCCAGACAATATTCCCTCCTGAAATCCAAATCCCCTCTGGGAATATTCAGGAAATACAATACATAATTCATCTTGTAGTATTAATCACAGAATTTGGCTTTCTTTAATTAAAGAAGAATTGTATCCAGGTCTCCAGGGCAGTATTGCTGTAGCTGAATGCCTGAGTGCCTGATGCATAGTCTTAACTGCCTCAAAGGTTTTACTAACACTAACTATCCACAGCCATCACAGAGTCTGAGATACAGATGAGAAAATAAAAATAATTTAAATAATTTACATGGAACATTCTCATCAAGAGTTTTCCATCTGCTGACAGTAAACCAAAGAATCTTTTAGAAAACTGTGTGCTAGGCAATTAGGTAGCCCTGCTTTCTCTTCACCCTAATACCTCGTTTCTTCACGTGCATGCACAGCCACAATCGGATCCCTAAGAATCTGGCTCAAGACCACCTTTCAGTGGCCATTTATCCTGCCTTCAATCAGCTCTTGCCTCATGATGGACCTCTCGGTTATCTCTCAGTGTATTTGTTTCTCTCAAAGAGTCTTTAGTGAGTCTTTTTTTTTAGGCGTAGCTCATGTAAACCTCATGAAGTTCAACAAGTCCAAGTTCAACCTCCTGCAGCTGGGTTAGTGCAATCTCAAACACAAATACAGGCTGGGCAACAAGTGGACTGACAGCAGCCCTGTGGAGAAGGACTTTGGGTACTAGAGAACGAAAACCTGAATACAAAGCCAACAATGCACTCTCACAGCTGAGAAAGCCAACTGTACCCTGTGGCTGCATCAAAAGCAGCGTGGCCAGCAGGTCAAGAGAGATGATTTTGCTGCATCACTCTGTTCTGGTGAGACCCCACCTGGAGTACTGTATCCTGCTCTGGAGTCCACTGTGTAAGAGACAGTACCTGCTTTAGCAGGTCAAGAGGACAGACTTGAGAAAGATCAGGTGCTAGTGCCCCTCCTCTATGAGGACAGACAGAGACAGTTGCAGTTAGTCAGTCTGGAGAAGAGAGGGATCTGGGGAGATCTTATAGCATCATATCAGTACTTAAAGGGGGCCTACAGGAAAAATGGGATGGAACTCTTTATCACAGAGTGTTGTGATAGGACAAGTGGCAAACATTTTAAATTGAAAAAGGGTAGATTTAGATTAGATGTTAGGAAGAAATTCTGTACTGGTAGGGTGGTAAGATACTGGAAAAGGCTGCCCAGGGAGGTAGTGGATACCCCCTCCCTGGAAGCATTCAAGGCCAGGCTGAATCGGGCTTTGAGCTACCTGATCTAGTGGAAGGGCACGGGATTTGAAACTAGATGAACTTTAAGGTCCCTTCCAATCCAAATCATTCTGTGATTCTACAAATCAAGTAAGCAGTACCAACGATTTCACTTTTTCTCATGAGCTCAGCATATGCTTCAAAGAATCCTGGCACATTTGCTTACCATGATTGCTCTTCATAAAATCCCCTTTTGACAGTATCCCAACATACACACCTTGTTATTAATTCTGTTGTTACATTTCTGATTTTACTGTATTTACCAATAATAAGAGTAAAGTAATTGCTTCCCCAATGGCAATATAAATATGTTCTGACACAGGTCCAAGACCACCACCACTACCCAAGCAAGCAAAATTTAGTTTCTAATTTAAATCCATCCCATACAAAGGGGACACAAGAAGTACAAATAGTTTCCAGAAGATCTCAAAATAATCCACTGTTCAAAATAATCTCCTGAAGAACTCAGTTCCATTCACTATTCATGTACTTTTTAGTTCATAACATTGCTGTATTGCCCCAGGAATTCCTGTGATTAGGCAGGATAAGCACAATTAAGTGATTACTCAAAAGTAGCAGCAAGTGAACAAAGACTTTTTAAAACACAAATGCTTGAACAACTTAATAGATCTGTTTATTCAGCATAGTCATTAACATATAAATATGGAAGAGTGAGCACTTCAATTTCTCAGCTGCTACTTGGGTTGGAAAGAGAGGCTGTAGTAGCACAATAATTTTCAAAATCAGTAAAGTTACTGAGCTAAATTTATCACTAACTCAATGAGTTTGACGTGGAATAAATATTGCAAATTCCTACTCCTTAATACAATGATAAAAGCCAACAGAATAAAACAAAATAGTGGAATTCATTTTCAGGGAATAACGCTTCACAAATTACATTTGTCCTATAGCTTTGATAGAAATCAGGCCCTAGACTTGCGGAACAGCATTTTTCATTCTAACGCATCTTCTTTCACTGGACATGCTATCTGAAAGCTAATATGCCAAGCAACCAAGCATTCACTGACGTTATTAGAACATACTGTTCCTATAATAAACTCAGTCTTTGTGATTTCCTCAAAAGTTTTTCCTCAATATAGGGAATCTGGACTTAGCTCTTCAGTAAACACAAGATGATAATTGCAGATATGAATCAGAAGTAGAGATGACACTACAATTCATTTCCTCTCTTCACTGATCCCATTTTGCCGTAATTCATTCAGGAAAGCAACAGTAGCATTGCTCACTCCTAGTTCCCTCTACACCAAAGATTCCTGAAGGCTAAGAATAGATATTACATTTTGTGACGTTACAACACAACCAGACAACTTTTACAAAGGCGAAGGTCTTAAAGCAGATGAAAGGCATCACAAAGTGTTTTACCAGACAGACAGATTTATAAAGGGCTAGTCAGTGACAATTTGGGCAGCGTACGTCAGACCAGTCTGCAGTGTGTGTTTATCATTGGTTTCCGAGTGTGGTCTCGCCATTCAGACAGTACTTGGACCATCACCGTTTTTGAGCTCGCACTACTTACTCAGCTGTATATGAACAATTATGTTGTGAAAGTAGTAAAATATCCTGTAAAAAAAAACGTTAAGAAAAGGCTTAGCGTATGTTGCTATTTTTGGCCCCTTCCGCTTCAACAAAACGTATTCTCAAAAGTGAACTGGAGAATATTACCATTAGGTCCAGTAATTCAACATTAACCTTGAAGAAAAAAAAACATTAAATCATTAAAATGGTATGAGTTCAACGGGACCTTAAAGATCACGTAGTTCCAAATCTCCTGCTGTGAGCATGGACACCTCATACTAGACCAGGTTGCTCAAGGTCCTGTCCAAACTGGCTTGGACGTCTTCCAGAGTTGGAGGCTCCACAATTTCTCCAGGCAATCTGTTCCAATGCCTCACCACTGCCACAGCAAAAAATTTCTTCCTAACACCTAACCTAAATCTAGCTGTTTCCAGTTTGGAGTCACTGCCCCTCACACTATCACTACCTTTGCCTTTGCGTAAAGTCCCTCTCCAGCTGTCTCACAGAGGTCCCCTTCAAATAACGAAATGCTGCAATAAGGGCTCCCCAGAGCCTTCCATGACAAATCTAATTCCAGAATCTAAGTAGTAAAACCACCCAAAACCATCATATGCCAATAAATCAGGAGAACTCTGCACTTCCTAACAGAAAGAACAGAAAACCTTTTCTTTGTGAACAGGAAATAGTTGCTTTATGATTCCTACTTTTTTCCTCTGAGACACTCAAAAAAATTAAACACATTCCCCCATTTTCCAGCAACTGCTTCCATATAAACAGAATTCCAGAAAAAAAACAAACTAATTCTTATGTGACTACTTTAGTCTCAAGCAATCTCTAGTGTTGAATCAACCTAAAAATAATTCGTAAATTCAGAAGATTTTTGTTAAATGTGTGAATACATATTTTTACATAGAAATACATACATATTCAAGGAGCATCTCGATAACATGCTTAGTCATATGGTAGTCCTGAGAGAAGCAGGCACTTAGACTCTCCAAATGGGTCCTGTTTCAGCTTGAGGTATTTTATGATCTTATGAAATTAGATAGACAGAGAGATAGACACACACAGGGAGAGAGAGAGAAGTAGATAGATAGGTAGATACACAGATGAGAGAGGTAGAAAGAACTGCTACCTGATCTGTAGATCACTATTTTTACTTTATTAAGGATGCTAATTTGATTTCCAGTCTAAGTGGTTAGGACTCATTTAAAAGGATTACAAATGCTTGCTTAAAAAACAGTGAGTCAGCTCATTCAGAAAACCTCATAAATATGCAGCAAGAAACTCCCAAACAGTGACTCATAACTTCAGAGGTTTAAAACAGACAAATAATCATGCATTTTCCAACTGTTACTCATACTTGGTTAAATCCTAAGACAAAAGCATCTACGAATTCCACTTGACCATCACTAAATTCTACAGACATAAGAGTGCTATGGAGGAAAAAAGCAAAATCAAGTAACTCAGGAAAGTACTAATTTTTTTAAATTTGTATGGGAAAATTTTTATATTAACATACAGTGAACAATAATTATTTGCCTTACAACTCATGTACAGGTGAATTTTGTCTTCACCTTAAGAATGAATGGATGATTTGCAGGGGGGCGAAGGTCAAAACAGCTTTACCAACTTTTTTTTCCCCTACAAAAAATACAAATGAAACACAACATGAGAACATACAGCAATCCTGATGTGTCTTTTCCACACAACTCCTACACAGACAGAGCTGGGGATGTTCAGTCTAGAGAGAAGGCGGCTCCGAGAAGACCTTATTGTGGCCTTCCAGTATCTTAAGGGGGCCTACAAGAAAGCTGGTTAGGGACTTCTTAGGGTGTCAGGAATAGGGGGAATGGAGCAAAACTAGAAGTGGGTAGATTTAGATTGGATTTTAGGAAGAAGTTCTTCACTGTAAGGGTGGTGAGACACTGGAACAGGTTGTCCAGGGAGGTGATAGAAGCCTCACCCCGGGAAGTTTTTAAGGTTAGGCTGGATGGGGCTCTGGGCAACCTGATCTAGAGTGAGGTGTCCCTGCCGATGGCAGAGGGGTTGGAGCTAGATGGTCCTTGAGGTCCCTTCCAGCCCTGACAATTCTATGATGCTGAAGTTTTTAAGGTTAGGCTGGATGGGGCTCTGGGCAACCTGATCTAGAGTGAGGTGTCCCTGCCGATGGCAGAGGGGTTGGAGCTAGATGGTCCTTGAAGTCCCTTCCAGCCCTGACAATTCTATGATGCTATGATAGCGAAAGTTGAGAAACAATGATCCTGTCAAGCTCCTAATTGGAAAAAAAAACATTGCAATCCTCTACCTACTCCTAAAGGATTACGGTACTTAGAATAAATGTTTAATAGCTTGTTCCTAAATATCATCGTATGGTCCTCTGTTGTCTCAAAAAGAAAAGAGTTCTTCAAGTTTAACAGGTGTAATGACTGTAAAAATAGTGAGTTCTGTAAAACAAAGAAGAATGCCTTAGAAGCTCATTCTTGCAAACCTTAGTAAACAGTGGCTTTTTAAATAGACCCTCTATTAGTTGTTTCACTACAAGACAAATTGTCATGGGTTGAATTCAAATTTGCTGCGGTTACTCAAAACCATCCTGTCTCATGCCAGCTTCAAAATGAAAGTGCTGGTTAGAGCAAAGTACTATGGGACTTCAAGTTCAGATTGTAACATGGGAGGTTTCCCATTGGGGTTGCTGATTTTGAGCTCCAGGTTTTGGGGTTTGGCTCTTTTCCACAGGGACGGCAGCACTATTGGTGGGAGCAGGGTAGCACACTGGGTTTGGCTGAATACTTCCCAGTTATTACAGCAACACTAGCTACAAGTTAGGCACAATTTTTTGTTTATACTCATTTTATTACATAGAAGTATAGAATGGCTTAGGCTAGAAAGGTCCTTCGAGATCATCTACTCCAAAGTCCAGCTTCCTCATAGCAGAGGAGTTCCAGCCCTTGGATCATCCTTGTGGCCCTCCTCTGGACTAGCTCCAAGACCTCTGTGTGGGGTCTCAGAAGAGCAGAGTAAAAGGGTAGAATCACCTCTTTTGACCTGCTGGCCACACTCCTCTAGGTGCAATCTAGAATATGATTTAGCTTCTGGGCTGCATGAGTGCACTGCTGGCTGGACATAATATTGCAATATCCTATTCCTGGAAAATCTGCATACAATACAAAGTTTTGAGACAATAAAAAAAAAAAAAGGGCAATTTAAAGAATTAAGATAATTATGATAGAATTACAATTTCACTTTTAAATTCAAGCTGAATTATGGTGCTTTGATTCATTCAAAACCTACTTTTGTTTTCCTCTTTATTTTGTTGGTGGTCTTTTGTGCTTCTGTTTTGGGTTTGCGGTTTTTTGTTGTTGTTGCTGTGAAGTTTTGGGGTTTTTCTGTTTGGTTCAGTTTTCAAAAGATAGGAGTAATTACATGACAAATTAGATTTGGTTATTCAAAATATCAAAATATGCAATTTCGACCATCTAGAAGTTTTCCTATGCCCTCTCTCTCCTTTTGTAATGATGAATTATTAAAACCAGGTGATAGTTTAAGTTCATCTTGACTAAAAGAAGTGCTCTTGATTCACAAATTCATTCTTCAGTTACATACTGGGATAAATTACAAATAATGATTCTTATGCCCTCATATTCCAGTACACAGCTTTTTACTAAACAGAGTTAGTACCTATAATATTTAGAGGCCATTAACAGTTTACCAGTCTCCCTAACAGAAGGTAAATAGTAAAAATCTGATTTCCAATTCAACAACAATCAAGTTGTTCTTGTCCATTTCTAACATTTTAATTTTATCACACCAAATGGTAAACAATCTGTCTGGCGACTTACGATATATTTTTACCAGGTAACATGAGGGTAAGTTTTTCTTATTGAAATAAAGACACATAAGAACTTAGTCAAAATCTGTGAGCCTCAGAGCTTTAGTATAGGGTAACTCTTAAGAACTATGCTTGAGGGTTGATTTGTTTGCCTAAAGCAACTTATCCATTCAATCCATATCAGAGAAAAGCGAAGTTGTATGGATTTTTAAAAAGAAATTAAGTTTCCCAAAGCAGAAAAGAAATTCAAATTACTTCTGAAAAACACTAATTATTAGAGTTGAATGTAATATTTGGTGCTAAAACTGTGCCAAAGTAATAGCAGGAGGCACAAAAAGTTAAGAAAAAAAATAACCACATTTAAAATATCGCAGAATAACACCAATCACAAAATTACGATGGGACCTCAACTCAGCCAAAAGTTTGAGATAGAGAGAAGTCCAGATAAATCTTTCTGCCCCTCAGAAGGTACAATTTTCAGAGAACAGGTAACATGGGGGAATAAAAAAAAAAAAGGAGAAAAAAAAAAGGGAGCTTTATGCATAAGTTTCTCTTGCCTACTATATTTTCGCATTTTCTCTTCACTGTAGAGGGTGGTCAGTCAGTGGGACAGGCTCAACAGGGAAGTGGTCACAGCTCCAAGCCTGTCAGAGTTCAAGGGGCATCTAGACAATGTCTTTAGTCATGTAGTCAGTTTTAGGTGGTCCTAGAAGAAGCATGGAGTTGGACTCAGTGATCACTACGGGTCTCTTCCAACTTGAGATACTGTTGGATTTTAGGAGTCCACGTTGGTGAATTCATGTGGAGTCTGCACAACTGACTGTTGGTCTTTAGGGGCAAGTTTTTGAGATTGGGTCTGTCTGAATCAAGATGATTCTTTTGTGGTCAGTTTTCTACCTGTTCTTATCTACTGAATCTTTGTTCACATTGTGAAGTGGTCTTGAAGCATGCAAACCTGATTATTTCAGAGTGAATTATGAAGAGCTGCATTAAGAAGCATCATCAGCAGGTCAAGGGAAGTGACCTTGCCCTCTACTCAGCACTGCTGAGACCCATCAAGAGTCCTGTGTCCAGTGTTGTGCTTCCCAGCACAGCAGCCATGTGGGCATAAAGGAACAAGACCAGATCAGGGTCTTGAAGATGACCGAAGAACTTGAGCATCTGCCATACAAGGAGAAACTGGAAGAGCCAGGAAAACACCCAATGGGAGAAAGCAAAGAAGATGAAGTCAAGCTCATGTCAGTGGATTCCACTGGAAGGACAAGAAGTAATGTGCCCAAATGAAATACAAAAAATTCCCATTAATCACAAGGAAGAGTTTTATTACTGTTAGCATAGTGGAAGGCTAATATAAGTTGCCAAAAGGGCTTGAGTCAGTTCTTGGAGTTCTTCTCTGGCTGTGTTTTGCCTGGGTAAACTGGATTAGACCATCTCCAGAGGTGCCTTCCAACAGAAACAATTCTGTGGTACTGAACTGGAGGACGTACTCCATCCACTACTAGACATTCAAGTTCATGATACAAGATTAAAGACAGTTCAAAATAAAACATCCCATCTCTCCTCAAAAACATTGTTAGCACAGACATGCTATCCTTAGCAGAAACTCTTTTGCTTCAGAAACATGCCTTTTTTTGACAACATGACTTATGACATGGCCCATTCTATCACCAGAGAGAGCTGAAAATTCAATTTTTGCTATTCCCATGAGTCTCCCTGGCTGCTGATGTCTAGGCTTCCTGATGACAGAACTCTTGTCCTTTCAGCCATTCACATCTCTTATTTTTCACCCTTCACATGCAAAACTGTAAAGGTTTTGAGGGGCAAACACAAAAACACCTTTTTTTCCCTTTGTTTTGCTATGGTTTTATTCTTTTAAACTAAATGGGACAAAAACATAATTGTAGAATCATAGAATGACTTGAGTTGGAAGAGACCTTAAAGATCATCTAGATCCAATACCCATGCCACAGGCAAGTCCCTCTAGATCAGGCTGCGCAAAGCGTCATCCATCCTGGTCTTAAAAACTTCCAGGGATGAGGTGTCCACAAGTCCTCTGGGCAAGTCATTTCAGTGTCTCACCAACCTCATAGCAAAGAACCTTTTTATGCCTTATCTAAATCTACCCTGCCTTGGTTTAAAACCATTGGCCTTTGTACTGCCACCACAGGACTGTCCCTCTCCAGCATTCTTACAGGCCCCCTTTAGGTACTGGAAGTACCCTTGGAGCCTTCTCTTCTCCAGACTCAACAGACCCAACCCACTCAACCTGCCCTTATCCAAGATAAGGCAAGAAAATGTTCAAGATTACATAAAAGCATAGTAGAGCTAGACAGTATTTTAGTCTGTTTATTTTAATACTTCTATATTCTATAGAAAGAAAAATGCCAAGGAAAAATTATAAGACAACTCTTAGAAATTTAAATAAAAATGGAGCTGTTTTTGACATACATAAATTCCACCTTTTCCACCTACAGGATTGCCACTTGTCTTGAATTTTGTCACAGGAGACTCCCAGTTTTGATAGACCTGTCGTGTGCCCTGTCAAACAAGCTTGAAAGATATTGTAAAAATTGTAGAGGGAAGTATCTTTCTATTGTGGTGTGGGTATGACAGCTTTATGAATGACGTCAAGAAAAAATGTTGTTCTACAGAGCAAATACACGGCAAGTTATTTTACACTACTTACCCTCTGCCCACATTAATCAAATGTTTCAGACCTTTCTTTCCTTTTCTCCTGCTTCACATGAATTCAATTCTTGAAGTTTTTTACACACTAGTTTAAGAAAGATGAAGAAAGGTCAATACAAATTAAGCTTGAGAACTGGAGGAGAATAATTAGGGAATTTAGCCATTTTCCTCACAACGGAGAAGAAAGCAGAAACTTAAAAGAAATGAGCTAGAAGTGGCTATATGTTTTCACCAATTCTCTCAAAATTATAACATCATGTTAGAGCCACTCTCACATTTTTAAGTGCTTCTTTGAAATGTTTCATGCAAGAATCAATGCATGAACATACAAATATAAAACAAAAATAAATCCTGGTTTGCAGTAGTAGTTGTAATGCAAACTCAAATCTTTAAAAGTTAATGATCCATATGATAACATTAAAAACAGATGCTTTTTACTTCAGGTCTTTTGCATCCTAAGATCCAGGTCCTGGCTACCTCAATGTCTGCTAGAATGCACTTTATTCAAAAATATTTAAGAGAATGTGTCTTTAATGCTCATTTACAGTTCTTCCTTTCCATTAAAAGCGACTATGTAGCATGCCCAATGCTTCCCCTATGTGGGCACCTGCTCATCTCAATTTACATAGATTCACTAATACAGTCTAAAAGCAAAGAGTCTTACATCATAACTACAATAAAAATAAAACAATGATAGAGTCTGTAAAGAAAATCTGAGTTTGTTCTTGTAAGAGTAGACATGTATAGTAACTAAAGCAGGATTCCTAGATAACAGTGCAAGAACACAAAATACTTCCCAATCCACTCTCCAAGTCCAAAATAATAAGAGATTCTTTGAAATAACAGCAGATTCTATGTATTTATTGATTTCCACTGAGCTGCTCTTCTCTGAACCTTTTCAGTGTTTCTCTGAAGCCAGAAAAACCTTTACCATCTCCCTCCTTCAAGTGTTTCTTCACATCTTCAAAGTACTCCAGTATGTGGAGCATATGGACTGTGAAGCACTGACTTCAAAGGGAAAAAAAAAAAAAAAAAGCCTTGTCCCTACTGTATGAGACATACTTATGTGTTCACTAAGTCTGTAGTACAATTTCTATCAGTGCCCAATAGAGACGTCAGGCTTCACAGTACGTAGCATCCCAGATTTGCAAGTCTCAGAAAGTACTGGCATTGCATTTGCCATCTATCAATCAGGCCCCAAGCACAAAGATGGCTGAAGGCAGGAGGTGACAAAGTACAGTAGACAATGTCACCACTACATCACTTTAGTTCATGTAAGTGATCTTGTTGACAGTTATACTGGTTTTGTTCATTTCTACCATGTTCTTTTGAACATAAATTTGGGTCCTAACAGAACTGTTTTCAGGGCACTCTGATGTCATCTTGCCTTTAATACACTCTTTTGCCTTACTCTTTAGGCATGCTAATTTTTTCTGACCTCCTATCAAGTCATTCCTGATAGACTCTTTCTATGAAATATTTTTGTTCTGTACTTCTGATCGGATGCCCTCCAAAAAAACCCAACAAAACAAAACAAAAAAAACTAAAAAAAAACAAACCAAAAACCCCACCCACAAAACTCTCAGCTGTTCTGTTTCTTTTCAGTAACTTCTCTCATTTTTATGAATACTTAAGTAGCCTTAAGAACCAGTTCATTGACTGCTGTTGCTATAATCAAGCATAGCAAAATCACTATTACTTCAGCCTTACATTTTTAAACCAGAGCCCACAATTCCCCAGGAAAGTATCAGAGATTGACTTTCTCTCATTGGCTTTCTGATCAACTGCTCCACAAAACAGACATGTCCGCAAATTTAGTTGGTCTCATGTACCAGTGTAACACTGGTTCAACAGTAAACAGTTGGAGTAATCTCTTACTACTGTATCCAAACTGGGAACCTATCTGATAGGTAATAAATTCAGGATTAACCTAATATATTTTAAGTTATTGTTAATAGAACTCAGTCATCTGTCTATCCTTTTAAGTGTTATTGTATCACTCAAAACATAAGACATGTGACAGACCATGCATTCAATGATGCAGGGTGTTGATTTATCTATAGATGTGGGATGCTTTCTTTAACTTTAATCAAGCTAAGAAGTTGGTGACGAATATTTTAATATATAAAAACCACTACTCAAAAAGCATTCAGCTTTGTACTGCTGTAGATACACAGCACCACACGGAGGAGAGCAGAAGAAACAAGAGAAAGGAGTGTAGTTTCATCTTCTGTGTGATACTTAAAATAGTCTCTTTGAAAGATAAAACCTTTCTCCTGTAAAAAGTGTAATATTCAAAATACAACCTGCAAATGTTTTCCCTTCTAATTTTCAAAATATTTTCACAGGAAATTCCTTGTTAAATTCACAGCTACACAAAGAAAAATTTGGTTCTGCTACTAAAACAGCAGTTCCTTTGAATGGTGTGCACAGGTGGATTTTCATGGTTTAATTACACACACATTCAGTTCAGCTCTCAGATGTTTTTCAATGGATCATCTCGGAAGGGATCTAGTCTTTCAGCATTACTGTATGCTCAACTCCCTTCTGCCTTAATTTGTTGATGTTTACAAAATAATTCAATGCCGTACTTTTTAGCAATTCTTGACACCATCTAGTGTGCTTGTTAATAATAAAGTATATACTGGAAATTACCAGAAAAACAAGCACAGAACTTCTGGCTGAGAATCGTACTAGGAACTCAAAGACATTAATAAATAAAATGCAGTAAGAAGAATTTTAACTTTTTGTTAAAACGATAAAATCTTGTGAAGACTAAAGAACTAAATCTTTTGGAGTCATTGACATTATTGCTCATTCCAGCTATTGTATCTGTCTAACCAAAAGAGTTTAGTATTCAGCACTTCACACATCAAATTGATAGATTAAAATTAACAATAATATTGCTTTCAGTATTTGTTTTAAATTGTCTTCCCTAACGTCTTGTCCTTTTCGAATGATTTGTTATTTTGTTTCACCCCTTCGTCAGTATGGGGAACTGCAAACTTGACTTGGTCTAAATGCAAGCAGCTGGTCAGAAACATCATCAAATCTGAATTAAATATAAGGGTGAAACATATTACATGTGCCACTTGCATTGCACTCGGCCTGAGCAGTTCCAAAAATTAAAAAAACTTTCTCTATTTTTATTAACAATGGGGGCTTTATTTTCTGCTACCTGTGGACTTCTACTGCTTGCAGCGGGCAAAGTATAAAGGGGTCAAGTTACAGAAAGATCTTAGAATTGCATATGAGTTGTGGAAGAACTTAGTATATAAAACATGAATATATAGGTTAAAGAAGACGTATCACATTTTGGAAGGTAGTACTCTTTCTTTAGGATGAGGCACTGACTTTATATCCTACACTTGTATTTATATGTGCTGGTTTGAAGCTAATTGGAATATTTTAATGAAAAGAATTAGATTATAGGCTGTGAAAACAATGGTGATGTCTACTTCACTTATAGGCTTGCTGAGATGTATAAGAATCAGAACACAAACATAGATAAGACGCTGACACACAGAGAGTCTCACTCTCTCTAGCTGCGGGTTTTGGTCTGCTGGCCTCTCTGATAACCTAACTAACTACTTTTCTTCTAACCCCCCTGGCCGATCCTCCAAACTCACCTTGCACGTTAAGCCAGACCCTGGGTATAGGGGTGGGACAAAGGTGGAAGAGTGGTTGGGAGCCCCTCGTGGGGACTCTGATTTCTGGGAGGGGTGTTGTGTTTCTGTATTACCTTTAACTTGTATATTTCTGTAAATATTCCTGTATATTGTGTATATCTCTGCTTGTATATTGTGCTAAGCTGTAAATAGAGGTTCAGTCCTTAACTTCCAGCCAGCTGAGTCTAGTCTGGGTGATTTTACAAAGTGTAGGAGGGCAGGTAACTCCCAAACCATCACATTGTATCACTGAAAGTATTATATTTCTGACAAGATATAAACCTGGAACTCTGCCTCTCATTCTTAAAACCTGGTAGTTTTTGCAAGCAGAGAAGTGTTAACCTTCACATTTTGGACAAATTTCATTAGGATAATTATATTCCAACTAACTACTCTGGTAATTTCAAATGTCTAAGAGTCACCAAAACAAATTACACTATACTAGAATATAAGGAATTAGAAGGTCACTGAGATAAACACCAATAGATTGGTAGACAATTGTAAATGTCAGCAAAGTAATTTTATGTAGGATATAAAATGCAACGGAGAGCTAAGGCAATTTTTTTTTTTTAATTATGCTGAAAAGTATACAGGATCCTTGGCAAGAATCACATGCGCAGGCCCTGGACTGCATACATTAACTCACCTGAGCTTTAGTTTAGAAACTAGCTCCTTTTACAACCTTTATTTACTAACAAAAGCTACCTCCAGTTGAGTGCAGTTGTTCTATGCATTTTGGCCAAAGAAAGCCTATTACAAGTGCACAGTCTCTGTCTTCTGACACAAGACAGCAGAATAAGCATTTTTTTTTCCATATTCCCTATAATACATAGAATACCACAAGCACAGGAGAAATGCTATGCTAAATGGAAACAACCAAACAAAACAAGTCGTAATAAAAGTAACACAAAATATTCACCAGGTGCAAGAAATAAAAAATTACCTGAAACATCCTGGAAAATGGGTAAAGGCTAAGGAATAAATCTGAAATTATCAGTAAAAAAAAAAAAAAAAAAAAAAC
>WBNM01036399.1:173924-204073 GCA_013399055.1 Ramphastos sulfuratus | reverse complement strand
AAAAAAAAAAAAAAAAAAAAAGGAACCATACAGATTCCTGTAATTTCTCAGAAGAGTTAAAGCTGTAATATAAAAGGTTACATTTCACACAATAAAAAAGCTTGAGGAAGGGCAGAATAGAAAGTGGTATTTTTCACATAAGGAACTTGCTAAGTTCAAATCAACTGCACACATCAACAAACTGGAATAGAACAAGAATCCTTCTCTTGTTTAAAAAAAAATTGAGGAAAACAATGATATTGGAATAAGGAATGAAAAAGGCAAGAATAGAAAGTTTTTTGTTTGGCTGCCTGGGGTTTTTTTAATATAACAGGAAAGTTTAGCACTTACACTGCAATTGCTAAGATATGAGATACCTGAAAAAAAATACAGGAAGTACATCAGGGAGATATTTTCATAGTAAATTGATTTACCAAAGATCACTTTTAAAGATGCATTCTCCATTACCACTGGTGATATAAAATATCCTACTGAAAGAACCTATCGCTTATCTTAAAAATACATGTAGCCCCCAAAACAATGCTATAGTACTTGACATCCAACTACATCCATTATTCAAACCATAATCATTTTGCTGAAAAAGCTTCTGAAGCCCTCTCTGAGAAGTTTGTATACTTATCACAGAGTATAGTCATAGATATAGTCTACACTTTGAAATACCAAGAGTGTATCATGCTTATCTTTTGGACTAAATTAAAACTGAATTTAATAACCTAAAAGGTTAGTTTCCTTTAGTGGTGAAGAGATCATTGCTCTGTTTTGTGACTAATACTCCCAATTTTGTTCCCAATTTTGTTAATGTCTGAGCTAGAAATCTAGCTCAAATGGCCACATCGACGTACCTCAGACTTAGGCTTTACCACTTCCATTTGATATCGCATTGATGAAAAGCATCTTCTTTCAAGGGCTTCATTAAAACTGCTCTACTTTTTAACCTTTGCTGGTAAACCTTATCTGGTTGAACGCTTCAATAATGTGCAAATAAATAAGCATCCAACACAAAGACAAAGACTATAAACAAATGTTTAATGTTTGTTAGCTCCCTCTTAATACTTCTAACATGTTATATTAAATATTTGCAGCATGAAAGCAAAGCTGATTGTTCTGCAATATGTCTTCTCCTTATATAAGCACTTTTTTACTACAGGTGTTTTAAAAGGGCATGTTAGTGCTTTATTTGTGATGAATGCAATTCATCTGACACAAAAGGCACCTATGCACCACTTCGAAAGGATGAATTTCACAGGGCTTTCTTCAAGTCCTCAAAGCAGGCTGCCCAGAGAGGTTGTGGAGTCTTCTCTGGAGATTTTCAAAACCCACCTGGATGCATTCCTGTGCAGCCTGCTCTAGGTGGATCCTACTTCGGAGGGAGTTAGACTCAATTATCTCTGAAGGTCTATTCCAACTCCTAACATCCGATTCTGTGAGTTCTTTCATTCTGACAGGATATTTACAAGAAAGCAAAAGGACCTTTTGAAGTGTTCACCTTGATGCAAAAAGTACAACTTCCAAACCAGATACTCAAGACTCCCAGAACTTTGCACTTGTTGTAACAGCTTTGTGTTTGTCAGTGAGCTTAGCTAAAGGCACAAGAGAATTCAAGAATCCTCTTCACTTTCACAAGGTTTTTCTGACTGATTCCTCTAGCCCATCATGGCTAGGAAACTTAAAATTCAGGCAATGGAAACAATACATGGAGTATTATTAATGTAATGATTAACCATTATTAACGGATTATTAAGGCTACTGAGAAAAAACACTAATTACGTCACTCATCTAATTAATGTTTTTATATGGTCATACTATTTAAGTACTGTTTGGGTAGGTTTTCACAGCCAGTCCTGTTCTTCAGACCTAATATTTGCCTAACTTCTTATGTCTACAAAAAAGGTGTAACCTAGAGACAACTACCACATTAAAGGATAGCAGCCTAAGCCACCAAGGTAAAACTAAAGAAAAAGAACAATAAATACATAAATATAGGAACTCAAAGAAAGTTCCTGCTGAAAACCATATTCAGATAGCCAAAGTAAACAGGCTTTTTGCAGAGAATTACCTGAATGCTCCATCCCAAGTCAAAAGAACTCAAAACTTAAAAAGCCCCAGACAAGAAAACACTCTCACAGATATGCCGTGCATCTAAGCAAACAGGCATGGTGTACACATTGTCTATGTATACTGCCCAGGCTAAAAAAAAAGCTCTATTCTTAAGTACTTCATGGTGCACAAAAGTCTATATTTTAAGTGCTCATTTAGGTATTTTCTATACAAATTCTGTTTAATTTAAAAAAAAAAAATTCAATAGTATAGCTAATGTCTCAAGAGAGATTCCACAATATATGTGTAAGTAATTTAAGCACTTTTAAATGTACCTGATTATTTCAGCAACTGGAAGAAGAAAATTAATCAGTTGTGCGCACAATATCACAGCTGATTCCACTAAACCTAACTATGTTTTTAGAAACCAACAATATATCACCACTTTACACCTGAAATTCTAACTAGAGCTACTATTAGTCAGCTATTAATATTACTGTGCACATAAAGCACACATGTAGCTATACAGGAAACATCTGTTCTTCCAGGTTATCTTGTGTAATTATGTACAAGAACATCAGGAATTGACATGCAAATCAGATGATCCCTGAAGTTTGGGATGCTTTAGACAATCCCTTTGTCTTTAGGCAATCCTAAAGACCTTACAGGATACCATGTGGCTTCACATAAGGCCAGGCTAAGACAGAAATGTTTAACAATAGGGAAAAGGATTAACACCTACAGTAAAATGCATATCTTAGCCTCAAAACACTGATCTCACTAGCTACACCTGCAGTTTGGTATTGCTAAAAGAAAGCATCAAAAAGGCAAAACCATCACAAAAATTAAGACTTTTCTGCACATGTTATCAAATGCATCAGTTTCAAGCTTAAGAATGTTTTATTCAATATTCTATTAAAAGTTACCTGCTGTTGATATATAAACCTTTGCAACTTAAAAAACTTCTGACTTACAAAGGCACTTTGTGATTCAGAGTGTATGGGCTCTAATGTCTTCTAAAACAGTTATAATTTTAATATTAATTATGAAAGAAAATGTTGAAGTACATCATTTAATATAGTCTATCTAAGGTGACAGCTTAATAAGATAACCACTCAGGCAAACTGAATAACCAGCTCCATGTATATTTCTCTGCTACTTCCAATTTAATCTAATTCAGTGTTCTTTGAATTAAAATGTCTTTATCAATATGTCATTTTTTATTAAAAATAGTAGAACTGGTGATCACTGCCATTAAATATTTCAGCAGTTAAAATAATTTTCATAAGCATATATAACATGTATAAATAAAATAACCCCTGCATCTTCATGCAGTATATACTGCTAGCTTAGCCTTGCTCAGAGTATCGGTAGTTGAGAATATAGGCAACCAAAATATTCATGTTAGCTATCTTCATCTCTGCAAGGAATAGCTGTATGTAATAACCAATGCATTCGGTATTTCATCTAAACAATATCTAGGATCTTCAGAAAGGAAGCAAAAAGAAAGCAAGGGAAAGAGAACTGGGAGAATGTATTGGCCAATTTCATATCCCTGTTCAGTTGTGAAGCTTTAATGGATTACAAATGATAATCAATGAAAGCAGTTGATACCGATCTCATGGAGGTTAAAAAAAAAAAATCACTAGGTGAAATGAAATTTATGAATAATTACTCCATATATTATATCCATAATTAATCCATATATTAAAGGGCAAAGTATTTATTTCAGGGACTCTATGTTGAATTGAGTTTCCACAATCAATACAATTACTGGTCTTAGCGCAAATACATACGGTGCATTTCCTGTCAAGCACTGCCTTACATCAGCATTATGTGCTTCTCTGCCAGGTGATTACAAAGTCTATCATATTTTTTTAATGCAGAGTACTCCACAAACTTCCTACTACTTGCAGTTTGATAAAGCAATTTTAAAACCATGAGGGGAGAAGGAGTGGGTTTTTTCCTTAAGCTCAGATCAGTATAAAGTGCATTTATTTTTTCAAGTCTTTTACTGTTTAAAATAAATTACAACTATATGGCATGCAAGAAAGGAAGGTGTTCTAAACTCTGTATCAGAGATGAACAAAGAGCTTGCCTGTAGTTTCTCAAGCTGCATGCTGGTAGTACTCATTGACCTTTTCTCTTTGTCTAACTGAAAAAAAAAAACCTTTCTGAAAGAAATACCATCAATCACTGCAGATTTTCAAGAAGCCTTTTACTGTTGCTAAAATCAACTTGTCATAGGTTACCACAAACTAGTTCACTACCTGAACGTTGATGTCGAAAAACAAAAGGCACACAATTGTGAGACACTATTCAATTTATAATCAAAGTCATCCGACATTAAAAGTTTGCCAGAACTACCATGTACCTACAGAATTCCAGAAGCTGGTTTAAGGTTTTTTTAACCAATGTCAGTAGTCTGTGTCTGTTGATGATATGGACCACAGTTTTCATTTCTAGTGTCAACTTCAGTTCAGTTTTGCCTCTCATCTGAAACAGTTTGGTGACTAAGGAAACACTCTCCACTCCAGGAAATTAATCTAAGCTCAACCAGATGTAGCAGATCATTTTGAGTCAGACTTTCCCCAAAATAACAGTGTTAGATGTTCCTCCCAAAAGTTAACAAATGAACTAGAGATTTGATTCTGAACTAAAACTTCAGCTATTTCCTATTTAAAGTTATTTCCCCTAACTTGTAAGATTCAAAGAAAAGAACAAGTAACAGTTTAAGTAATCAGAAGTCTAATGCACAGAGGATGGAAACTGTTTCCACTGAGGAGCAAACCACAAAAAGGAAGAGCTCACACATCAAAAAGGAAAAGTTCTCTATAGCCTTCTGCAACAGCAAAGGCTAGAGATAATTAAATATGGATTGTGGAATTTCCATCTTCAGATCTTCTTCCAGAATGGCCTACAAATAGCTTTTGTGTAACCTGACTTCTGAGGTAGCGAGATAGATACTAAACATTCTCCTACAATACCTACCAGTTCTGCCTTCTCTGATGTATTCTGCATCTCTTGTGCAAACACAGAGGAAAATTTATTGACTGTGGCTAAAATATGTGTCTAAGAAGTCAGAAATGAAACTCACCACATGGTAAATGAATTCCTGCTCTCTCCTAGAAATCTATTTTCTCTTCAGGCAGAATGAAAAGGGATTTTTAAAAGTTCTGATAAAAAACTTATCATAAAGCAGTATTATTAACTGAAGCCATTTTATTTTAATGGCATACACATAAGAGAACAGTACATACCCTTTTTTTTTATAACCAGAAATTTTAAAATAATTTAGATTTTACTGACTTAAGGTATCAACCACAAAAGCATATCAATGTGTTCAGCACCTAGAGTACAGATCACCTTGCCTCTTAATGCAAAGAAGGAAGACAGTCAAAGTATAAGGAGAAACCTTTTGTAGTACTGCTGTCTCCACATCAGTGATCTACTGTTTGTGAGGAAATCTGCAATTTTTCAAGTTCTAACCTTTGAACATATTACTATGCTGAACACTTCTAAGATCAAGGAAACATCACATACTGGGAAGCATCTCATGAATTTAAATTTTAACCAGAAAAATATAACCAATTCTACAACTTCCAGTCAATGAAAGATTTAATACAACCACCATAGTTAGCACACATCTTTTAATCGTGAAATACAAAATTAGTATTATTTTAACATTTATGGGGTAATTAATTATCACTCTGAGTAATCTGAAGATCTAAATGTTTATCTAGAGCTGGGACATTGTCTTTTCTTATGCATTATTTTCACTACTGAAATCTATGCAGTGGAAAAATAATTACAGAATTTTCAGGATGATACAGTACAATAATGTTGTTAATAAACACATAGAGAGATGAAACTGGTATGTGTCTGATCATTCCTACACAAAAAAGTTTCCAAACATGGGACAAAAGATATTACACCTTATACAAAAGATGCCAAAGCTTTTCATATATAGCACATGACCACAGTCCTGATACCTTATTAATTCTTAGCCTAGAAAACTGCATTTTTCACTATTTCTTCCATCATTTAAGGTCAGCTCTGATCCTGCTTTAAAGTTAAGTCTCCATGGTGCATTCATCGTGCTTTCAGCTATTTTGTGAATCACGAAGTAATTAACCTTTATTCGATGCATTTATCATTCACTGACAAGCGTGGCATTTCTCCCTCAAGCCTCTCTTGAAAAAAACTGCTGCTGTTGTAACTGTTACCAACCAACAATGCATGCAAACAAATACTGTTAAAAGGTAGAGCGATACACACAGATGTACAAACAGTCAAGAAAGATGTAATTTTCACTAGCTTCCTGTGATTTTCTTTATTTATAACTAGGTCCAAAACCAACCTTCTTTAGGGATAACTCTGAGCCTAAAAAATCCACAGTGTTTCTGGGAAGGTTTTTTACATTTTAAGAATATTCCTCCTGTTATTATTTTCAACATCTAACCAGAAAACAAAAATGTTTCCAATTTTTTAAATCAAAAAAGGTGTATAGCATTTCTAGCACATCCCATTTTAAGCATTACTCAATAGCATTTTTTCAGTCAGTCATATTTCACAGAGGAAGAAAGATAGCCTAGATGACCTCTAGAGGCCCCTTCCAACCCTGTGCATTCTATGACTCTATGACTGTCAATATAAATGCAGCAAAACTCCCTGGCATAGCTCTCCGTGGTTGAGGCACCACTCTGTGGATGGACACTATCTTTTTTGTACTAGACTACCTGTAACTTCCTTTATATAGGATGAGACTTCAGAATTACCTTCAAAATGGAAGGCCAGTAAATTTTAGAAGTAATGAGTACCAAATGGGGGCATTGCAAAAATGATCCATGGGCTAGAACACCACTCATGAGGAGAGGCTGAGCCAGTCGGGGTTGGTTCAGTCTGGCGAAGAGATGACTCTGAAGAGAAATTATAGTGGCCTTACAGTACCTAAAGGGGGCCTACAAGCAAGCTGGAGAGGAATATTTCAGCAGGGCCTGCTGTGACAGGACAAGGGACAATGGTTTTAAACTAAAAGATAGTAAGTTTACATTGAACATAAAGAAGAAATTATTTAAAATAAAGGTGGAGTGATAATGAAACAAGCTGACCAGAGAAGTCGTGCATGCTCCACCACTGAAGTGTTCGAGACCAGGTTGGATGCGGCTTTGAGCAGCACAATTCTATGGAAAGATGTTCCTGCCCATCACAGGAACTAGATGCTCTCCAACAACCCTTCCAACTCAAACCGTTCTATGATTCTCTGATTCAGAATTGCCACAGTGGTAGTCACATTAGAGACCTACACAAATTTATGTACCAAACCCGTGAGCTACTCGTACAAACTATCTGCAAAATACGATCTCCAATGTGTCTTCTCTTTCTTATCAAGGGAAGGAGATCTCAGTAAGTTATAAAGGGAATCACACTTCTGTAAATTACTTTTATACTGGGCAAATGGGCAGGAACAATAATGGAAAGCAAAATTAGGGGACAAATGGATCAAAGCAATGCATCGGAAAGGTTCAAATGTTTTCTAAGGTCAAAAACAACGTCTGCCGAATCTATTCTCCAAGGAAGTCAATGTCAGCACGAATAAGGATAAGTATGTTCAAATCTTCCAAAAGCTTCCTAAAAAGCACTTAAGGAAGCAAGGTACATGGTGTAAGAGAAAAGGTTTTCCCCATAGAAAACTCGTTTGATAAACAGTAAACACCATACATGTGCAGGCACTTTTAAACCCCTGTAGGGAAATACCACCACCAGGGTCAAAATGGTCTGTTTTTATCGGATGCTGTGCAATATAGACACAGGATAAGCATATGGGAGACCTGACAAAGGCTATGTTTTACCAATAATATGTTGATATAATAATATACTAAGTATTTAGACACAATGGCTGGTTATAAATTACTGTAGGTAGCTCTCTGGAAATGCCTCCTAGTTCAAACTGAACACCTAGCAAGTTCCAAAAGGAGAGATTCAAAAGATTGAGACTCTTCAAGTACATGGAGATTACTGAAAGGCACCACAGTGCAGTCTATCAAATAAACACTGCCCAATTTCAGCAGGATGCTTTGGAGACCACAAGTTAAGAAAGGGATTCCTAAGTAGTAGGTTTACAATAAGACTGATCAACTATATGTTCCGTTTAATGAAACCAGCAACCAATAACGTGGAAACTTGAAAAATAATGAGGCAGAAAACAATCAATTTCTATGCCATCTTTTCATATTATTTCCTTGGATAACTTTACTAGTGACAACTGTCCAGTACTAAGCACACAGTACATGGTTAGATACGACTTTAAGTATAGGTGTTCTTACACCTACTTAGAGCCCTACTTTCAGCCATTTTCCTTTAAAGGATGCTTGACACAGAAAGGTCAAGCATTAATAATAAAAAGAACATAATGGAAAATAAAGAATGGCTGGTTTGTAACCATGCAAAAAGGCAATAATGACAACACAGAACTAGCAGGTAACAACCAAAAAGATTGTTACGCTGAATTATAAATAAAAGAAGTTTAATTTCCATCCTATGGGTCTGAATGTTTGCTGTTTTGAAAGGTTCATCTTTAGGAATTCAATGTCATGTTTCCCAGGAAAATATGACTTCTCAAAGCTACATTCAACTTCAGTTTTACTTATGTATGATAATTGAGGAATTTTATTGATCCCCAAAACCTAGCTCTGCCTGCAAACAGTGAACAGCATGTGGGTTTTTTTCCCCATGGTTTTTGCCTTCATTAACAGAGAAAATGCATTATTCCTTTAAACACTAATACAAAGCATTTAAATGGCTTTTTCCTAATATTCTTACTGACTTACATAAACTGAGTCCCAGAAACAAGACTCTGTGTGTGTGTGTGTATAAACACCTATATTTATGTATGTGTGTACATATATATGCACATCTAGGAAACCAAACAGCATGCAAAGTTATTGTATTCATACTTGTTACATGCTAACTAGATCATAATCATTAAGCTGGAAAACCTTGATTGCTATGTGCCCCCCCCCATCTTTCCCTTTTATTCCATATAAATTTATTTTATATAAATTGTTTACACATCCAGTTATCTGTTACTGCATCTAATGAATACAGACAAGTTAAGTAGGAGAGGAAATTACTTAAGGGCTTGCTTGACAATTCACAAGATGGCAAGTCCCATATCTCTCTGTGGGACTGCTGTAGGTAGCCTAATAAATGTCTGTAACCAAAGAGTTTTATTGAATTTCAACTGTGCACATAGCAGTAAAACTTTCAGTTGTGAAGGACAGAAGCATCCATCTGCCTGGAAATGTACAGCTTGCTTTTCGCTTAGTGTCCTGAAAAGGCATGCCGAAGAGATTGCTAAGGCTCATGCAGTGTTAAATCACTGCCTGCCATTTCTCTACTCCTGCAGGCACAAGCAACGTTACAAAAACAGACTTGGAGCACAGACCACCAGCAGTTCATTTCCCCTGGGTACTGCCATTCAGGAGGATGGACGTGCTGGTTGTCATGGTAGGCCTGAATAGGCCAAAATAGGCTCATACACGTACTGGCTTGCCAGACATGTTCTTCTGCTCTCCCTCTCTGTTTTGGGGAGAAGCAATCATGGGAAAGAGGACAAAGAATCTGGAGCCACTGAGTCTCAGGACTCTGGCTTGCCCAGACTTCTTTTGCTCCTGTTTACATCCTATGGTAAACCAGGTACACGAACTTGGTTTGTGTCTGCCTCATGTGAGGCCTATGTTTTTCCCAAATTTGGGTAAAACAAGCCCATGGTTTCACCTAATATGGCCAGGCTTCGATAACTGCCATTCTGTTTGGCTATTCTGTGTTCAAAATCCCATTAGTCTGAGGCTGCACTGATAAAAAGAGATGAGCAGGTAACACAATGTGCTCTACCCTTGTATTCGTGCTTGCTTGCTGCTGCCTGCCGCCATTGGTCTATGCTTCTGTCAGTGTTCTGCCTCATCGCATCCTGCCACACTTTACAGAATTAAGCCTTGCCAAGCCGTAAGTTAGCTCTGCTGGAAACTGCCTGCCTCGAGTATACCGGGAATAGGCACCAAATACTTTCACGCAAGAGGCCTGTGTAGCCAGTGTGACACCTGCCAGTCTTCTGCTAAGACTGCACATCTGCAAGACATCCTGCCTACACCTGCCAAGACAAGAAGCCCTGGAAGGGACACACAGATTGTCCAAAGGGACCAGAATAAGGTCAAAGATCGTCTGCCTCTTTTCCCCAGCACCCTGTGAAGCCTGTGAAGAATCAGAAGGCTCTGCAGAAGACACCAACAGAGCCCTCTGCAAGTGTTTGGGTACTGTCTGAAGCTGTAGCTAGCCCTGCAAGTCAGGAGATTAATATTTGTGAGTAAATACTTAAAGTCTCTTGTAATTCCCCAATTGCCTTTTGCCTTAAAGCAGAAAGGAGCTCCTTGAGTCCATCTAGTGGACAAGGAGTATAATTAACAGAAAGCAGTATAACTGACCGCGAGAACCTTCTCTTCCAGTTCAATTGAGTTAATATCGTATTACTGCTAGTTATTTGTTCTAGATCTAGTTATTCCTCTGTATAATGTTTCCATGCCCATAGCAAGAGAACCTGATTATTTAAAATTAGTGGTCAGGGTGGCAAGACTCCTGAATATTGAAAATTAATAAACAATATTGATTTTTGAAAAATTACCATCTCGGATCAATTAATTACCTCTCTGTTACACTGGTAGAAGGAGAGGTACGCAGCAGCTCACCACCTGACAACACAGCCAGTTTCGGCAGTTGGACTCTGTGGAATGAGAACCACTTCATGGATACAGGATCTACCTAAGGAAGCAAAGCAAGTGCATCTTTGCCAAACTCCCTACCCTTGTGAGGGACACCATCTAAGCTGGTCTCCACTCTGGGATGGAGATCAAAGCCTGATGGAAAAGAAACATGGAGTATCAAAAGTGTCTGGTGCATTAGCCTTAAGAGTACAACCAGGGGTCCATAACAAGTGTCTGTTGACAAATACACTCATCTCAGGAAACAAGAGGAAGGAACTAGGATGTCTGTGCCTAGCAACAAATAGAACTCTAATGTAGCTGGGATTCTGGACATTTAGTGGGATAGATTACACAGACACAGTGTTGTAACAAATAGATAAAGGCACTGGGAGAAGAAGATGCAGAATAGAAAAGACTGAAAGAAAAAGCCTTGTATACGAAGGCCCAAATACCTGGAGCTTTGCTACAGAAGAAATGAGCAGCCAAGATCAAAGGAGAGATCCACAAAAGGATGTTACCATGGACATTTTATTACAGATTGCCTGACAAGAAATGGATGAAGCCTGATTTAAACAAATTAAAGACATCTCTCAATTGCAGTCCTTCCTCTAGTGGAGAACAAAAGAATTTCAGTATCCACTAAGAAGACAGCATGGCAGTACACAAGAAATCTAAGAGACTTCTGAAGCATGAAAGGAATACTTTTTTCCATAGATGCTGGACAGGTCTGTTTTCTTGCAGAAACTTCTGTATGTAATGTTGTGTATGTCAAATAAATTACCTTGCTAAAACAAATACTTTTTGCACTGATTTGCTTACATTGCACTTTTGAATAGAGTATTCTTAGCTGCTGTTTTATCAAGGAAAAAAAATGGATGTCCTTATATTAAGGCTATAAAAACTAGGTTTTTATACTTCTGACTCACAGCTTTCTGAAGAAGCTCACTCCTTTTTCTCATAATGGATCATTCAGCTTCCCTCAGCAGTGCTACCATTAATGATCCTAAAACTGACAGCCTCCAAAACATCATGATGAGTCTTCACAAGGAGTCTAGTAGTAATTATCTTCTCTTAAATATAGACAGAAGAAATAGATCTGAGCTGGCCACAAGTTTTCAGACAAATACAAATGCGCTAATGATGGATTCTTGAAAACTCTGAGTAATGGGACAGTGGGATAACCAAGCACTTCTAGGATTTCTCTTGCAATTTAACAGCGAAAAGTTCTGCTAGGACTTAGGGACACCACTATTAGAGGACGTACAGACAAAAGTTTTGAGAAAGCAAATTAGTTACCAGTAAGTTAAACTGGTGACCTCAAAGAAATCTGATCTACCAGTCTGCTTTAGCAGACCAAGACTAAAAGAAAGGCCTTTGTGATATCAGACGGAACATCTAAGAGCATGACCCATACCTGCAGAGTGAAAATCATATTTCTCTTTTCCAGTGGCTCGGTATTACACCTCCACTTGATCCCTTAGCAGGAAAGTTATGGTCAAGATTAAAAGGCAGGGTCATAATAAATAAAAATACTAGTCTATGGTTCTCTCAGTTATGGAATAACAATAACAATTTTTTAAATTTCTTTAGACGTTCTGAAAGGGAGAGACTAAAAGAGAAACCATTGATAATTTCTTTAAAGAAAAGGGAAACAAACTAAGAAGAAAAGAAAAGGGGGGCAGCAAATCAGACTATGAGAACTACACTTTTCACAATACACAATTCATGTACATGACATATTTGTCAGCAGATAACACAAGCTATAGTTAAAATTTTTTTAAAAAATTAAAAATACCCCTAACATTATTTAAAACTACATGGTACCATGAGCCCCTAAGAGGACAGAAATAAACAAGCTAAAAAAACCCAAACAAACAAAAAACAAACAACCCACCCACCACACCAAATCCCACACACCAAAACCAAAACAAAAATCCTACCACACCAGATAAAAGAATAGTTAAGGCCCCTTCACACCCTCACAGTATAAACCTTTGTCTCATTCAATGGACACCTGCTCTATTTCTTTCATACCTGAGCATGGAACACAAGCTCTCCCATCTATGGCTGGGCAGGCTAATTACAACTGCTTAGCACTTGATGGCTGTTCTATGTCTCATCTCTGCAACCTAGCTGCCCAGTTTTATTGCTCCCTATCAGTCCAGCACTTTGCAATTTCCATTCAGTGCTAAAATACAATGGACATTATTTGATGATGCAGTTTTTGAGGTATGGAACATCCCTTTAAATAAAAAAGATCAGAAAATCATAATTTTAACCTAAAAAGGTCTCTTAGAAGTTAGTATTGTCTTTGTAATTTTGCATGTTGCAGACCAGTACTAATACAGACCACACACCAAAAAAAAAAACCAAAAAAAACCAACCTACAGAAACTAGATGATGCCTGCCAAGAAATACTTTGCAAATTAAATTTCTACACAAATTTAAGTGGAGTTGCATTAAAAAAAAATGTACTACTTCTATGTACATATCATGTACTTCTTGATGTGCAGGTTCAATAGATGGAATTGGATATCCCTTTGTAAAGTCAGCCAAGTTTTCAAAGAGTAAACAATATTTTAGGCTTACAGAGATTTTTATACAAATTCATCTCTCTCTGAAAGTTCCATTCAAATAGAAGAGTTCTTCCAGGTAATTGCTTGAGACCTGCAGGCATCTGAGATCATCAAAGCTACATTTACCACAGTGTCAGTGCAACACAGATATGAGCTGTTGCCTAGCACACACATTTGTTACTGACCTACAGAAATTATTATTTCTTAATCTGAGAGAGATTAATATGCAAAGTAGAAAATGGAGACATCTGAAGACAAAACCACAAAAATTACATTTGACATCATGAGCTACGATCAGTATCTCATCAGTAAAACAAAAGCAGAAAACTGCATTTTAACTTTACATTAAGAAATATGATCAGATGATGCTTTTTTTCTTCCTATCCAACAGTAAAAGCAAGAATCTAAGCCAAGTATCATATGTCTTAACAACTAAATGCAGCTACACCTTCTTGAAGAAACAAATTCTTACCTTCTCATCTTCTCCCCTTAGCCAACTAGTGTCATCTGCTTCAGTTAAGTTGAGCTTCAGCCAAGGAGCTCTTTGCCAAAACCCAATTTCAGTCACACACTGATCATCTAAAAAACCTGACCATCTGTGTTTCATGAAAGGGAGATATAAAAATGAATATTACCACCATATTGGTGAAACTGCAAACCAATCTGTCACAACCTCCTTTGCAGTCTCACATAAAACGCAAGGCTGGCAGGAATCTAAAAAATTCCATGGGAGAACTTCTGGAAGAGAAGAAACAACTGCTTCAAACAATTCAGTTGCCTGGGAGCAAACAACAAGGGAATAACCATCTCTTATGGTCAGTGAAACGGAATACAGCACTCATGCTTGACATCTTCCGTTATCAATGTGGTGTTACTAGGCAATAAAACCAGGTTGACTACTGAATGTTAGGAGGAAGCAGGTTAAATGTGCTTGAGAACTTAACCATGATCAAGCTTCGCAGGACAAGAGGAAATGGCATCAATTTATGCCAATGGAGGTTTTTTCCTAATGTCTGACCTAACTTTACTGAAACAGTTACCAAAGACTAGAACAGGTTGCCCAGGAAAGTGATTGAGTCACCCTTTTGAATACATCCCTGATGTATTTAAAAGCCATCTGGATGAGATGCTCAAGGATATGATGTAGTAGTGGCTCTGGTAGAGTTAGATAATGGTCGAACTAGATATTCATAAAGGTCACTTCCTACCATAGTGATTCTGTGTACAATTGTTGTCCTGGTAGGGTATAAATCCTGCCACGCCAGTTTCACCCTTGCTCTCCTCCTCATGTTGCAGGTCCAGGAGTTGAGTAGAATAAGCAGCAAAGCCTTGAGGACTAGGAGCTTAGCACCATGTGTCAGGTGTCTTGTGCTGCCCCTCAACATGCCTGCATGGTCACACGAGGCATGAACTTTGAATTCATTGGCCAAAACAATGCTGCTAGTGCCTACTCGCCAGTTTCATGTTCCAAATGATCTATTTAACGGGAGGTGATTTAGAAAAGGCACCTCTCTGCACTGACCCTGCACCCCATTCGCGGCTCCTTAACTGGGAATTGCAGCAGCCACATGTTTGCAGCTTGCACCAGCAGCTTAGCAGCAACTCAGTTCTTCTCTCCTTCCGTCTGCCTGGAATATTTTGTATTTTACTGTGAGATCATTATCGTGAGTTTTGGAAGTGTCCTTGTAGAGGAAACTTACTCAGGGACCAAGGCATTGTGAGTACATCTGCTAGAGTTAATGCTAAGACTCCATGACCATAGTTAGAATTTTTCCTGTTTTCACACTCCTATTTTCCACATTCTGATTGTTTAAACTGTTTAATTCCATGTTCATAAATACCCTTTGTGCAACTTCCTCCTGTCGACCGAAAATCCAAAGAATCTCAGGAAATTTTCCTGATTTTTTGAATATAAATAACAAAATTACTATTCATACATATCTTAATAATCATAATTTATAATTGGTTATTAATATCTACACCAATCGTGTGATAATACTTCATAGAAGACAGAATCAAGAACAGCTGTCCCTTATTCCCAACAGGGACACGCTCTTGGCTCATATTCAACAACATGCACTGTGACTACAAAGATCACTTCATCAGAACTTTGCATTTCTCTGAATGCCTGAAGTTCCTATGGGCCCCAATCTCAAATTTCTCAAGATGCTTCTAAACTCAATCTCTACTTATATTGTCTACCTAACAGTCAGTACCATCCATACTTTTACTGACAATACATTGTTTTGCCATCTCAGATATTGAAAATGGCTTCTAAACTCAACAGTACCATCAGAGAACCTGTCATTTCATCCAAGAAGGCAATCAGGTCAATCAAACTTCAGCTGAGGTTAGTGAGCCCATATCCATTTTGCTCAATTACACTGCTGTCTTTCATGTGTTTGGGAAAAGCTGCATTACCTTTTCAGAAACTGAAATGCAGCCGAAGAGCCTATGTAACCCTGAATCTGCCTCTTCATCATTCCTTCAGATGGACACGTTAACTTTTTTCCAGCTATCAATAACCTTCTCAAGTCTCAAATCTGCTTTTCTCATTTCAATGTGAAAAACACCATATCCCTCATCAGACTTCAAAAAAATAAATAGCATCATATTAAAAAAAAACCCAAACACACACATTTGGATGCCATTTATAGAGTGCTATTCAACAATAAAGTAGTTCTTTCCTTGAAAGTTCTCTATTTCACCCACACATTTTTCATGCTCTCCAGCATGACCTTTAGAAATTTTGAAGTTTTACCGTAACTTGATCTTCAGACGTTTTGTCTTTCCTTTTCTATATGTGCCCAGGATCAAGCATCAACTTCTTTCACTTGTTTCTAGGTACATACATATGCAACTCATGTCTGTCTATGTCTTGAAGAAAACTGATACATTCACTGTGAAATAGGTTAAAAACCAGCATGAAACAGAAAACCAAAATCAGCAGCTACCCAACTCCTACCCATTCTGCCACCATGCCTGCAGAAAAAGAGCCAATACACAAAAACATGGAACCCAGAAGCAGCAACCAGAACAGGAAGCCTCTCATGTTCCAGTTTAAACTTCAAGCCCCATAATACTTTGCTCCAGTTAGCGCTTTTAAAGTTGGCATGACTGCAGCATGACATGAGTAACAGCAGCAGAATCAACTCAATCCATGACAAAAAGCAAATCAAAAATAAACAAAAAAATCTCCAAAGCCCTTTCAGATCCCATACCATGCAGCTCCATACTCTTGCCTGTAGACTGCTTGTCAGGCATGCTGTAGTGCTGCAGGCACATTACAGTGCAGCCACTGGAAATATACTTTATTTCAATGTGGGACTTAATGTCCTCACTCCAGTCACACTTCTGTCCAAGTACTGCCTAGGCTGTCAAAAGCACATAAAGCAGTTGACTCTCAGACTGTATTACTGCTTAGCAAATATTCACCCAAAAGAGACTAAGACGACTTCAGGACCTTGGATCACTTAGGTTTTGGGCCCAAATGGAAGACTATCAAATGGTTCTATGTGATACGTAGCCTCAGAAAAGACTAAAGTGCTTGCTGTGATGACAGGCAGTCACCTAAAGCCACTGCTAGAGGCTCCCAAGGGAAAAAGCATTTCACTAACCCATGCTTGGAGCATAACGCACAAACATAGCCATGTGAAACTTTTCATATGAAACTGCACCTTGAAGCAAATGAATCTCTAATTCAGTAAAATTCTGAATTTCTTAGAAAGCGTAACACCAATTTCATCAGCATTTTTTGCATCTACACAGAATCTGTAAAGTCAAACTGCTTAAGTTAAAAATAAATTCCAGTAAAATGTGGTTAAAAACTGTTAAAAACAGTTTATTTCACACCCAGACACCAGAATGTGCAATACTAGAGAACTTATTGTGTTTTCTTAAACAAGTAAATACACTGATTCTCATTCCTTTACGCGCTTTTCTGCATGTATTATTTCTTTTAATATCTTGTCTAGCTTTGTTCTTTCTTGCAGTGTAAAAACGTGTTAGCATATTAAAATGTTACTAAGTGTGTACAGATGTATAGCTTCTATTTGAGCAGCCAGGGGAATGGTAACCATGGCACTGCTTCCAAGAATAGAATTATCATCTGTAACAGCACTCATGCTGTGGCAGTTGACAGAATGGTTATAAATATATCTATTAGCAGCCTGAGCTGAATCTTTAAACAGCACTATAGGGACAGCAGTTGACTAAAAATAGCTTGACAATATTGCATTTGAACACTTGTCCTCAGAAACACTTTTGTCACACACACATAGTGAATTTCAATCTTTTTCTGCATGAAGCTGAAAATGAACATCTGTGGCACCCAGGAGACAGACACCATGATATTCTTTGACCTACCTTCTCCCCATAGCACTACAAATAACAAATCCTGAAAAGGCTGCAATAGAATCTAGGCATTACTTCATGTTTTAAGTACATGGAGCAAAGGCAGAACAAAAAATTTGTTTGTTTTAAAAAGGAACCCATGGCAATCAACAACACACAAATCATCTGTCTGGGTTGCTGGAGCTCAGTTTCATTCTAATATAATTTCATAGAACTGAAACAAGAAAATGATGGTTACATGGTTGTTACTAACAACTGTATAAGCTACCATGCGATATTAGTGAAGGAAAACTATCTGAAAAGAGATTTTTCAATTCAGTAGTCATGAATTCAGACACACTCCCTCAGAAAAAAGTAGACCAAAAGTATTTTTCTCTTGCTTCTTTTCTTATTTGCATCATCTTCAGCCTAATTTTTTGTGATCCCAGGTGATAACAGTGCAGCAACCATTGTGGCCAGGTAGGTCAGATGATGAAAATGAAACAAGTTTCTTATTCTTCATGGAAATGTTTACATTGCTTTAATCATAAAAATCAAAATACAGATTGATAATTTCCTAGTAAGTAACTGTGCCCTTGAAAAATTGGCCATTCAGAGAGACTGGTATGGGTGACAAAAGTCTTCACAAAGAAAGATGTGCTTGCAGAGAGAAAAATGTCATACAGAAAATTCTAGCTGACAAGAAATCTCTAGAGGTTATCTGATGCAAACCTCTTTTCAAAGTAGGGCTGGGACAGAATATCCCGTTAAGGGCTCATCGAGTCAAATGCTGAACATATTTCTGAAGATCAAGGTTCTGCAACATCCCTGGGCAATCATTTTGTGTCCAAGTGCCTTCCCTGCGAAAAAGAATCTTCCTAGTATGTGACTGGAATTTCTTATTTTCTAACCTGTGCCTATTGCCTATTGTTTGGGTAGTGCCCAGTGACAGGATGGTGGTAAAGGGCACAAAAGTGAATGGACAAGAGATAACAGGTGCAGACTGAAACTCAGAAGATTCCCTCTAAACATTAGGGGACACATTTTCTACTGAGGGTGACTGAGCAGTGTAACAGGTTGCCCCAGAGAGATTGCAATGTCTCCCTCCTTAAGGTACTAAAAAGTCATCCAGGCACTATGCTAGGCAACTGACTTAAGGTGGTCCTGCTTGAGCAGAGGAGTTGGACAAGATGACTTCGAATGGGCCTTCCAAACTCAGTCATTTTGTCATTCTGTGATAATTTCTTTACTATGCACTTCCAAGATGAGCCTGAATCCCTCCTCTCCACACTCTTTTAGCCTCTTGTAATTCACCATTGCCTTCTGCCATAAGCAGACAGGAGCTGCTGGACAAGCGGTATATTAACCACAAGTGGTATACTGACCGCAGGAACCTTCTCTTCCAGTTCAATTAATGTTTTTGCCAGTTATTTCCAGATCTAGTTATTCCTTTGTCCCATGACCATTGCAGAAGAATTTAATTGTTATTTAAAAATAGTGGTTGGGGTGTTGAGAGTTCTGAATATTGAATATTAATAAACTATATTGATTTTTGAAAATCATATCCCGCATCAATTAATTACCCCTGCATTACAACTACCCTAGGTGACCCTGCCTTTGCAGGGAGGTTGGACTCTATCTCTGGAGGTCCCTTCCAACTTGTAAAGTTCTGTGATTCTGTGATAATACTATGATTGTTATTTATTACCCTGTTCTCATACAAATGTTTGGTCATGCAGCATTTGACTCTGATCAGACTGTTTTGCTCAAATAATTTTTCGCATGCATTCCCATAGAAGTAAAAGGAGAGTACCAAAAGTTGTCTGAATTTACTATCTTTTCAGTAGATAGCTTAAAATTAATTGTTAGCAAGAATCTATTGGATGACTCAATTTTCTTGCTTGAATAGATCAGCAGTTCCTAAACACTAGATACTGAAGCAAAGGAAAGACAGAGTTGAAGTTTTGGGGAGAAGGAGAAGAAAAGGAAAAACCACCATCAAAAACCCCAAAACACTGACTGATGTAACAACTTCAGAAAAAAAAAAAAACACAAAAAACATTTATTCCAAGACCTAGCTGACTATATTTATGGTTGCCTTGTTCAAATTTCAGTCACAGTGCCATCTGGTGACTATTTATATTCCCACACATTTTAAATAGATTGCATGTTCTAGGCTCATCCAACCACCTCATATTATCCATTACCCGATGTTAACCTCCTCCTCTTATGTTTTACCTGAAAGCAAGGAGAGAAATGATTCTCTATGAATTGGAATGGTTCAAAATTTCCAGTTTGCATGTTGTTCTTGCAGACTTTTGCCACCAAGTCACAAGAATATTGCTATAGAATTATGTTTCTGTTAACGGAAATGATCTCAAGTGTGAGATATATGTGGGTTATGCCTTTTGTTTGCTTTTCCTTAGAATTTGGCCTCTTAAATCCAGCTATGCAAAGACAAACACAGCTGAACATTGTTTTTCAAGTTCTGTTGTTAGTTACCACAGCATTCTTTTAAAAAGTGATGTCAGATAAATAAACTCAGTGAAGATAAATCAGAATATCAAGTACAAGTTTTATCGATCAGCTTACTGCATTCACATATGACAAAGTCAGACTTCCCACGGTCATTATAAATATTTGATCTCTTAACAACTTAGATAAGTGATGATCCAAGTTCTGACACTTTGATGAAGACAGAAATATTTCTCATATCAGTGTTGACCTTTAGTTTTAGTCCTTCCCCAAATTCACAACAAACACTGTGATCATTATTCCCCCTTAAATCCTTCTCAACACACAGTAAGTGACAAGACTACAACACATTGTGTTTCTGTACCAGAGAACTGTCAAGGGAAAAGCTATATTATATTTGGAAACACTTTTCCTTAATACAGATCTGCTGTAAGAATAACACCTGAATGGAAGTTAAGGCAGTACAAACAAGTCAGCCTGAATTTGCTACATAAAACAAAGACAGGTAGTGAACAAAAATTACAAGTAGTCTTCTGTCTCTCCTTCCTTCTGGAATAAAAAGGTGTCATGTGATGCTACATTTCTTGAGGTATTTCAACAAGAGTAATCACATCTCTACTTGATATGACACAAATTGTGCATATCTGGCAAGTTAGAAAATTATTCCATATCATCAATACTTATGATAATACCTCAGTGTTCAGTCCAATATTCCTTCCATTATTAAATACATCCACAAGGAATCACATTTAAAATAGCCAATATCCCTTCAGATGCTACCATTTTCCTTCAAAGTAGTACCCAAATATACTTAATCTGTCATGCACGAGAAACAGGTGAAATGACTAAAATGAACAGCTGTTTACTGTTTTCCTGAGGGAGATATTGTTATACTCCATTTTAGGTGAGAAATTTCAGCAGACAGACTATTCACAGTGTAAGATGGGAAAGGCTGTAGCAAAAAAAACTACAAAATCCACTGCTTCTAGTAGTTTCACTGAAAGAATTTACTGTGATTCCACAGTCAATAAGCAGAATTATTCTGAATAAACTATACAGGTCAACAACTTCTGATCAAATTTGCTTTCCATATTAATCATTTTGACATTTAGTTTTCTAGGAAGCTCACATCTCAAGATACCAGTTTTGTTTTAGAAGGGTAATATAACCTATTCCTGACAACAACGTGTGATAGATTTGAGGCAAAAAGAAACATTTCTTTTCTGAAGGAATAGTGATTCAGCTCATCCTTTCTCTTAAATTAATATTCCAGAATGCCACAGAATCATTTTCTATTCTCCTGAATGATCTCTCATTAGAGCAAATGACTGGAACTCACTTTCAACTCCCTTGTGTATTAATAGAATCATAGAATGGTAAGGTTGGAAGGAGACCTCAAGGATCATCTAATAATTTATCAGCAAATTTTGTCTCTTCTAAGCAGGGTAGTACTGTAATACTGTTGTCTTCACTAGCAATGGACCAGAATTTCTGTTGCATCCTGTTGAGGTTTGTTCAAGGATAGCTCTCCTCCTCCTCCACTTTGTCCTCATGAGGTGACATCTGGAGTACTGTGTCCAGTTATGAGCTCTCCGCATCAACAGAGACAGGGAACTTTTAAAGAGAGCCCATTGAAGGGCTCCATAGATAAGAGAAGCAGCTCCATTCCCCTCATGAGGAGAGGCTGAGAGACCTTGCTGGGGCTCTTTAGCCTGGAAAAGAGAAGACTGATGGGGGATCTTTTCAGTGCATATCAATACCTAGAAGCTAGGTGTCCAGAGGATGAGGATGGACTTTTTTAGTGGTGTACAGTCATAGGACAACGGGCAATGAACACAAACTGGAACACAAGTAGCTTCACCTAAACAAAGAACAACTTTGAGGGTGACAGCGCATTGGAGTAGGCTGCCCAGAGAGGCTGTGGAGTCTCCTTCTCTGGAGACATTCAGGACCTGCCTGGATCAATGCAAACTGGTTTAGACGAGTCTGCCTTAGGAGGGAATTTGGACCAAATGATCTTAAGAGGTCCCTATGGATAGCTACCATTCTGTGATTGTGACTTCTCAGCAGGAAATGAGAAGAATCCTTCTAGAACTACGTATAGCTACACGTATATAATTTCATGTACTCTATTACTCAGTAGAAGCAAACTAGCCCCAAATTCATATCAAATAAATAACGGTGGTTGCTTTTTTAATCCACTTTCAAGTTAAAACTACAGAATAGGAACTCTGGAAGACATGGTTGGGCAGGCAATCGAAACAGATTTCTGAAAATAAAACACAGTCAAATGCTTGACTTGAGCCTTCACCTAAATAAGAATCTTCAAAAGTAGCACATTTTCAAGCATGTGTTAAGCAGGAACAGCAGCAGCCAAATTTCAATTTTAAATGAACAAATTTGTAAACTTGTTTAGAAAGAAGTAAATTAAGAACTGACAAAAATGACAGCTGAATGTAGTAAAAGTCACAGTATTTTTTTCTAAATATAAATCAAGTAAGACTGAAAAATATTCAGTTTCATTTATAAAAGCAAGTTATAGTTCTCTTTTTTTTTTAAACTACCTACTTGTATGCAATCTTAACTGGTATTAATCAGTTCAAATTTTTTTTTCGTAGTGCTTGATTAATTTATCTTGCAATTTCCACGGTGTTTGTAGCTTATGTAGTTCAGATCTTCAGCTGTAGATTAGTACAATAAAAGCCCTGAGGCATATATCTGATTAAAGCAGTACAATTTTCCAGGAAATCTCCATACATGACAAAAAGCAAAGGACATAGCAAGAGAACATGGTAACTACATCAAGCAATAATGTAATCAGGTATCCTTCTTCAATATCACTGCAAAAATCAGGATGTGCAAACATGTCTGCTCCGCTAAGTGTTGTACTTACTCAAATATATCTACTGCACACTCATCAAACTTTTATTTCTTTGGGTTTTATTCCCCTGCAAATCGTGTTGTTGCTTTTTAGTATGAACAATGTTACAAACATCTAAATCGCTAAGAGAAAGTCTTAGTATACATAAGCTTGACCACATAGCCTGAGTACTAAAAAGAGATATTTGTCTTCTGTAATGCAGTTGAAGGAAAATAATCTTTTTGAGCACATTTACGCATTTTACACAGTTTAGTTACTTCCACATTGTTCTGCTGCATTATTTTTATCATTTTATATATATATATACACACACACACACACACACACTCTATTGAAGTCCCAGAACATATACAAACTTTTAAGGCCCTTGAAACTCATCATTTCAGTCCCTCCCCTTATAACTATTTAACACCTAATAGAGCAGCTATGTGCTTCTGTTGCAAGATTCTGCCTGTCAAAGATTTCTCACATCTACTTGTTCTACTTGTTCCTCACTATTTCATGGTTCAAATCTGCTATGTATTTGCATATATAAATGTCATTTTACTTAACTACCATTGTATGTAGCATATGAAAAAACAAACTTTCAACAAAATACGAGCAAATTATCCAGATGAAATAGCCAGCTGAAGGTGAGCCACCAACGTGCCTCAGTGGCCAAGATGACCAACAGCATTCTGACTTCTATCAGCAATAGCGTGGCCAGCAGGACTAGCAATGTGATTGTCCCCCTGTACTTGGCTCTGGTGAGGAAGCATTTCAAACTCTGAGTTCAGTACTGGGCCCCTCACTACAAGAATGGCATTGAGGCGCTGGAGCATGTCCAAAGAGCAGCAGCAAAGCTGGTGTAAGGTCTAAAGCATGAATCTTGTTAGGAGCAGCTGAAGGCAGGGGTTGCTCAGTCTGGAGACAAGAAGGCTGAGGGGAGACCTTCTCACTCTCTACGACTACTTGAAAAGAGAATGTAACCAGGTGAGTGTCCTCCTCCCAAGTAACAAGTGATAGGGTGAAAGGAAATGGCCTCAAGTTGCACCAAGGAGGTTTTGATTCAATATTTGGGGGGGGGAGGGAAATCACTTGAAGGGGTTCTCTTGCACTGGAACAGACTAAGAAAGTGGTTGAGACACCATCTCCAAAAGAAGATGTGGTGCTTAGAGACATTATTTAGAATCATAGAATGGTAAGGTTGGAAGGGACCTCAAGGATCATCTAGTTCCAACCCCCTGCCATAGTGGTGAACTGAACAGTGATAGATTAAATTGGATTGGATGACCTTAACATATTCTAAGTCTTGATTTTCAAATAGATTTCTTTACAAGAAGGCACAGATTCCACTTCAAGAAAGGGGAGGGGGTAGGTGAAGTGGGGGCATATGTGGACCCACCAGAAGTTTGAGATGCTGTAATAACTTCAGCTGAGTTTTATCCAAATAGCATTAACGTTTTGGTAGGACATAAGGATTAATAACACTTGCCAAGACAGCTGTAACACTGAAACATGAGAACAGGTGCACCACTACATTTTCAAGGATGATCACTGACAAGATCGCTTTCAAAAGAAACATGCTGGAGGACTGTCTCCTCTGGGAGGGTCTCCACAGTGCTTCTGAAGAGGACTCTGAGGAGGAAAGGAGTGGCAGGAACAATATAGAAGGGATAGGGACTGACCACAATCCCCATTCCATGTCCCTTTGCACTGCTGAGGGTAGGAGATTGGGGTCCAGGCATAAGGAAGGGGTTGGGAAAAGGTATGCTTAAAATCTGGTTGTACTTCTACTCTGATTCAACTGGTAAATTGGTAGTAGGTTAGTTGTTAAAATTAAGTTGATTTTGTTTATCCAAGTCCAGTGTATCTTTTGCCTGAGACCACAACAGGTGAGTGAGCCTTCCCTGGCCTTTGTTTCCATCCTCAAGTCTTTTGTTGTATTTTCTCCTCCCCATCAAGCCAGAAAGGGGTAGGAGTCAGTGAGCACCTACATGGGGTTACTGCTAGTTGGGTGGGCTTAAACCACAACAGTCCAAGAATATAACCAGAAAATTCTTTTTTAATTTTCCTGTCTTGTCGATTTTGGTCTGCATTTCTCTTAATAAAAAGAGCATATTATAGAAATACAGAATATATTAAACAACAACAGTATTCCTTCAAAATGTACTGACATCCCTCATCTCTTCCCATTAAAATTCATTAAACAGTAGACTTCACTCAATCGGTATTCCTTTCAATTCAGAATTCCCCAGATGAGTCTCAGCTCCCAGGAACTCAGTGCTTCTCATACTCTACACTGGAAATGCACTTTTGAAATTCTCCACAACTACAGTCAGCCACTCCAGATCCAAACCCACTCCCTAAACACAAACGCTGCAGAGAAACCTGCAGAGTAACTCTAAAACTATAGTGTCTATTTTCCACTTAATTGCTTTCAAATTAAACAGAGCCCTGAACGAAACACACAGATATAACCGTAAGGAAATACATCTCCAGTTACACAGTGGATAATATGGAAATCTCTTCTTGAAATCTACAACTGTTCTTCACAGTTTTCCCAATTCATAAAACAGCAATACAACATACAGCAGCAACCTAGTCACAGAGAGGAATTAGAAGAAAAATCTTTATGCTGTATTACAAGATCAAATTCATGGCTTATTTAATTGAAAAAAAGGCCCACCATAACTCCCAAGAAATAGCCATGTGAACGTTATTTTTTTCATCTTCTTTTTTAAGCAGGAACTAAATGATCAAAATAAAATGTACCCTCCTTCGAAGGAAGAATACAGCAAGGGAAAAAAATGTTAAAGAAACTGTGAAAATGTGTTGAGATGTAATACTGCAAGACACTCATGTGCCAATCCATCACATTTGCTTAGGTTAGTCCAAGGCTAACACTTCAGCATGACTCACAAAATCTTAATGAAGTATTTCACTATACTACAGACTTTAACTATTTGAGTCCTTACAAGGACTAAGAGTTCTCATTTTGAAGCATTCTGAGTTTTTTCTTTTCAACTTACTCAAGAAAAGTTTTTTCTTTTTTTTCCTCTCAGAGTAGAGGTTTACAAAGGACATTTCCTATTGTTTTCTCTAACCTGAAGGTTTCAGTTTCCAAAACCTAGTCTCGCTTCCATAAATTTCAAATAGTCTGCAGGGAAAGCAGACTGAGTAGTAACTGAGTAGTTTCCTCTCTTTACTGAGGTACACAGAAAGACATTCTAAGTCTTCTGAAGGAAATTGCATCTTCATTCACTGAAAAGAACCCATTAAGTTCTTACTTTTGGTTCTATTTTGGTGGGACATGAGGCTGGTAAGAATACATTATGTTAATCATCAGCTCTTTTATAACAGTGTTATATTGATTGGAGGGGGAAAAAAAAAAATCAGTATTAAAGGTACTATTATGCCTGTTTGAAGATTTTAAAGAAGTTGGCTTATATCACACTACTTTTTGTAGAAAAAAAAAAAATAAAGGGCTAGAAAAACTTCTAGTAGTAAATTTATGTTCACTCACTATTTTGGAGATTCTCAACCTAATCGTATTTGAATACACGAGAAAAATTGAATTTTTTAACTGCAAACTATGACCTGATTACATTGTACACATGAACATTTTGAAATAGGGAGGGTCTTTTTGCTGAACCTAGAAAGGAAGCCAAAAATGCATCACAATCTTGATTATAGACTGACTTCTATTCTCATTTGATATTCTACATATCATTAAAAAGCTCCGTGTTCATACATTTGACTTTCTGAGTTAAATGGCAAGATGAACAAAGTCTTAGTAATTTTCACACTTTAGGCTAGTATGAGGTACTCAACAGATGGCAAGATTTCTGATAAAGCAAGCCAGGGTTTGTACATGGCAAAACACTGCAGTGAGTAGAAAATACTACGAGATGAGGGTTAAAAAAAAAAAAAAAAAAGGCAAAAAAGCTTGAAGCGGCATATTAACCTACCCAGCAACAATTCCAGAAATGGCTAGGCACAGACTGGTGTTACAAAGGATGACAATGTAGGTGAAAGGATGAGATAGTGCTGTGCACAGAAATTACACACAGAAATATACAGATAGTAAAGTGGAAGAACATGCTTCTATATGCATGACACAGCCCTCGTGCAGTTATTATTCAGTTAAATATAGGGTTATATCTGCTCAAATTTAGCCATACCTTTTCTTTGCAGCTGAATTCTCTTAAGTTGAACAAGCAGCACTCTGAGCAATACTCACTGAACTAAGTGGCGGAGAATATGATAATACAATTATCATTTATATTATTTTTTCAGCTAGAATCTAAAGATTGCATAACATTTAAACTCCTTCTACTTAGACTGGGAGATAATATCTCACACTTGGGTGCCAAGTACAAAGAACAATTACAACTCAATCAATTTTTTTTTTATTCCTTTTGCAGTAAAGAAATCATCATCTCATGAACTTACACACTATACCTGCATGACAGCACCACCCCAAAGGAAACTCAAAAGGTTATTTCAGAACTGTGACACTGAAAAATGTTCATTGGAATTTATAAAACTTTAAAACTTTACAGAGCTACAACCTGAATAGCAAACCCAGCACTTTTGGGAAAAATCGCCACTGAGCTGTATAATAGCACTGGAAGGGTCACGTTGTCCCTCCGTCTGAATTTGACATCTGTCATACAGAAAAGTTCAAAACAGAACTGAAAATAATTGGTCTCACATGAGCTCACTTACATCAATTAGAGAGAAAATACCTAGGACAGGAGGCCCTTCACTGGTTTCAAAATCCAGTGGTGGAAACTGAAGGTGGTCAAATTAAAGCTAATGTTAAATGCACTCTTGAATAACACGGCTATGTCACCATTCGAAGCACTGCCATGTACAAAGTTTTCTACCACTGAAATACATGAATCAAACTGGATGACTTAAAAAAAAAAAAAAACAAAAAACACACATATCCTCAACCCCACGCATGTTTCAGCTCAGAACTCTTGGCTTCATGCTGAAACCATTTAGGTAAATTTATAAGAATCAAACTAGATAGATCACCAGCAAAAGGTTTTCCACCAAGGCTACAAAAATAGATTTGCAGCACTTGGATAACATTCCACCTTTTTTGTATTTCAAGCCTTTGTTCTCCATGTGTAGTTATTCTTCCTATCCTAGACTGAAGCTGAAGCTAACAGTTTAGTCTACAGGTGGCTACCACACAATCAGATAAACTCAAGAGGAGGGTTTGGATTGACCACAGCACTGTACTGACCAAGCAAGAGCTGGAAAAATGTATTAAGGTGCATCAGAAATGGAAGAATTATGACGAACAGTCATAATAATTATGTATAGGAAGCAAGTGTGGAGCATGGGGCAAAATCTAGAAATGGCTTTTGGAAACAGTATCAAGATGCTGAACAGATAAAACCTCATGCTCCAGCAATGAAGAATGTGTGATTTTAGCCTCCTCCACCTTCCCTTTTTTTTTTTCCCTTAAGTTTCTTAAACAGAGTTAGATCACCTATTTCTCACACTAGTTACAGCAAAGAACATTTGGTAAGTGTATCAGAAACGCTATGTCTTGAGTAAGTCATCTACACATTGTTCTGGGCTGTTAGGCACTGTATTGAGTGGCAACAATAGTTATAAAATTGTCTTTATCTACCACATGCATTTGCATAATGTCTAACAAAAAAATAAGTAGAGTTTTATGGAATTACTTAATCCTAATAAAATTACATACACATTACTTGAAATGTACTGCTCAGTTTGCTAGTAATTTTATACAAAGATATAACATAACTGAAAAGAAGCTTAATAAAATTTGTGTGAACTACCTACCTCCATAAAGCAATCTCTAAGCCTCTCTGCTGCTGAGATACACTTCATTAAAAACATGCATTTTAATTGCTTCTTTCCTCTTGCTCCAATCTATTTCAGCTAAACCCATAACACATTTTAAGACTCCCAGGTTTAAAATTAGCTAGTCATTAGGAGTTTTCCACTCTTAGAAATCTAAGCATAGAGAATGATATATTAGGTTCACTGTACTTACTGGCTACAAACTGATGCATAGCCAAACCACTTAACAGTAATGTTTACACCACTGTATTGTCAAACTACAGATCTCCAAGTCAAGGTCAGAGGATTAATTTTTCCACGGTAATAGTCATGGTATTTTTCTCAATTTCTCCTATGACTGGAGTACACAATTTTTATTCTATTTCAACACAGCAACATCGGAACTTTTAATTTACTATAAAGTTTACGCCTACATAAAAATCAGGTTTAAACCAAAATAGTGGGGGAAAAAAATTATACTCTGTTTGATCTGTATTTCCAAATTCCTGCACTTTCTCCTCTTCATATGGGATTTTTTTTCATTAATTGTTTTTCCTCTCACATCATCACTGCCACATACAGGTCAGTTTAAGGACAACCCACAGAAAACAGTTTCATAAAACAGCCAACAAAATAAGAGTTATCATTTGGATCTATTTCATGTAAAAACATTTAATTTAAAACACATTTATTTATTTTCCTCTTCCCTACAAGTTTACATAATTTTCATGGTCTGGAAATTTAAGGCTTCTAAAGCCAAATTTGTCCTTCTCACCTTAATAAAGAGACAGTCTTTGACACTGATTAATGACAAAGTTAGCATACATTTACTCATTACTATATTAAGATGTAAGCTTGCATTAAAACTTAAGATTTTATGCCTGCTTTCACTGATAGCAGTAGAAAGCCTTAAATAAAAATCTGAGTTCTCTCAGGCAATCCCTCTATGCGAATATCAGCCCAAAATGTCTTACTAAAAAACTGCAAGCTATGACATTTAAAACCTGGTTTACCCCATAAACATTAAATGTGGAGCTTGCTGTGATGATTATTCAGTTGTTTTCCTAGGTGAAACAAAATTGGTAAAGTAGTTTCTGATGTGCCCTTTCAAAAATGGCTCAGCATCAATTGCAGCTATCGCATTGTGTGTTTCCAATTTCTTCTGAGGAAAACTACCACACTTGACCTACTCTAAGTCCCCACAGTAATAAATTATGAAATTTCATTCTTTCTCCTACTCCTAGTTAAGGCAGCTACTAAGTATACCACTGTCGTGGTAGG